>JAJIBD010005100.1:0-80426 GCA_021461705.1 Cryptotis parvus | reverse complement strand
AGCTTTACCTCAAATTACCACAAATATTCTACCCACCCCTCTGAGAGAGCCCACAAAGTATGAGAATATAGTGCCCGCATGGCAGAGCCTGGCAAGCTGTCCGATGCGTGTTCGATATGCCAAATCCAGTAACAAAAATGTTTATTTTCCTGACCCCGAAAGAGCCCTTAATACGGCAGCAGTAAGAAAGGCAAACAAGCAGTGCCTGATAAAATTTCACGGCTGTCCTAGGCTGCCAAAGCGAAGAAGGACTAAAATGACTGTCTGTACTTTCAATGCCGTACACTGGCATCGGAAGCATATATTGAGGATCTGATGCTGCAAGCAAGAAAGATCAATGACGACATCATTGGTCTGACTGGAGAGAGGGCGTCAGTCGCATCATGCTGTATTTGACACGGAGAAGAATTGTTCCTTGGAACATGTGATGAAAGAGAGGCGTCGGTGGCGTTGGTGTCCTTGTCAACACGAACATGGCTGTCAACATTGATTCATTTGAATGCCTAACAAACCGAATAGGGCGATTACACTTGAGGAGATGTGGCCCACTGCCAGCAATTTCTATCTTCATTGTCTATGCACCAACATCCACATACAAAGAAGATGAAATTGAGAAATTCTACATGGAATTGGAGGAGTTCTATAAAAAAGATCACACCTTCTACAAGATCATAGTCGGTGATTTTAATGCCAAGATAGGACCGAGAAGATCGGCTGAAGAACTCCACATCGGGACCCATGGCCTAGAATGGAGCGAACAGGGTGAGAGACTATCTGAGTTCATCATGTCCACCAAGACTATTCATGGGAACTCACAGTTTCAGAAGGCTGAAGCGAAGCGTTGGACATGGGAATCTCCTGGCGGACAGTTCCACAATGAAATTGACCACATCATCTTCAATCGGCGGTTTTGTCTGACCGATGTTGCTGTCGTCCCCAAATTCCAGACAGGATCGGACCACCGTCTCCTTCGTGCAAAATTCTACTTCCCATAGCGGGGAGAAAAGGCTGCAAAGTTTAAGAAGAGAACTCCCAGAGCGACCACCAACTGGGAACTCTTTGGCACCATTGCGGCAACATGGGAAGATACCATCATTGATGACATCGATGAAGAATACAACCGACTGGTTCAGCACCTCCATGATTGTGCGAAGAATGCCGAGAGAGAAAAAACACAAAAAGGGCGCTTGTCTTCAGAAACTCTTGAGCTCATTCGCCAGCGTGGCAAGGCGCGAGCCTCAGGAGACCAAATGCTAACGTCCAAGCTTGCTAAACAGTGCAGAGAAGCGATAAAAGCAGACCTCAAAGACAGAAGAGCAGAAATACTGGAAGATGCAGCAGAAGCCGGGAAAAGTATTCGCACTGCCCGCCTGTCCTTCGCCAACTATAAGACCAAGATGACTGCCCTCCGGCGCCTGATGGATCTATCACATCTTCCAGAAAGGCAATGGAGAAGATTATCAGGACTTCTACTCAAATCTCTTTGATAGCCACATCCACCTGCCCACATACCAAATTCCACAGGATGGATATGTCATTCCCAGCGTTCTCCCTTCTGAAATCCGACATGCCATCTCGTCGGTAAAGAAGGGAACAGCACCAGGCCCAGACAAAGTCAGACCCGAACATCTGAAGAATCTGCCGTCGGTGCTCATCAATACACTAGCTCGGCTCTTCACAGCGCTACCTGTCCGAATGCAAGGTGCCCTCCCAATGGAAAACCAGCAGGACAGTTCTACTGTTCAAGAAGGGAGACATTCACGACATCGGCAACTATCGCCCCATCTGCCTGTTGTCTGTCATCTACAAGCTGTTTACGAGTCATCCTGAACAGGATTAGCAGAACACTAGATGAAGGTCAACCATGCGAGCAAGCAGGTTTCGGAAAGGATTCAGCACAATCGACCATATCCACACAGTAACCAAGCTCATTGAGGTTTGTAGGGAGTACAAGATGCCGCTCTGTCTCACGTTCATTGATTTACAGAAAGCCTTTGATTCTGTGGAGACTGAAGCAGTCATCGAAGCCCTAGTCAAACAGGGTGTTCAAACCCAATACATCAAGATCCTTCGTGAGCTGTATTGCGGATTCACCACCAGGATCTCACCATTCTACAAAGAAGTGATCATTGATGTCAAAAGAGGGGGTTCGACAGGGTGATACCATCTCACCAAAACTCTTCAGTGCCACCCTCGAGAACATCATGAGACAATTAGAATGGGAAGGAATGGGAGTGAAGATAGATGGTCGGCAACTACACCACCTCCGCTTCGCTGATGACATCGTTCTAATAACACCAAACATTAGCCAAGCGGCACAAATGCTGGCTGACTTTGACCGAGAATGTGGAAAGGTAGGTCTACAGCTGAATCTGAAGAAAACTATGTTCATGAGAAATGAACTAGTTCCAGAGGCCCCATTCACTCTCAATGGAACAAACATCTCTGAATGCAGCAGTTATGTGTACCTAGGTCGAGAAGTCAACATGATGAGCGACCTAAAACCTGAGCTCTGCGCAGGAGGAAGAGCGGCATGGAATGCCTTCAAAGGCATCGAAGAAATAGCTAAAAAGGACAAAGAACCTCCGGCTCCGGGCACATCTCTTCGACTCCACCGTTCTCCCTGCATTAACATACGCCTCAGAGACCTGGGCCCTACGAAAGCAGGATGAGAATGCTATTCGGGTCTCCCAGAGAGGCATCGAAAGAGCTATGCTTGGAATATCACGTCTCACTCAAGTGAGAGAAGGAATCCGGAGTTCTGACCTCCGTCGCTATTCCAGAATCAGGGGCGCTGTCTCGTTTGCCAAGGCATCGAAAATCAGATGGGCTGGACATGTAATGCGATTTGGAGACAACCGCTGGACTAGAGCCGTTACCGACTGGATCCCACGGGATGTCAAAAGATCACGTGGCCGCCCACCTACAAGATGGTCAGACTTCCTTGTTAAGACCCTGAAGGAGCGGTTTGAGGCTCTTCATATTCCTGAATCAACCAGATGCCATTGGGCTACATTGGCACGTGATAGGGTCCAATGGAAATGTTACTGGCGCCCGCTCGAGCAAATCGATGAATAACGGGGATTCAAGTGATCAAGTGATCAAGTGATCAAGATTTCTCTGGTGCTTCCTCTGTTTCTGTTATATTCTAGTTCTTCAACTTCTAAACAGTTTTTTTTTTAATTTGAGATTTTTTTTACATGAAGTAATTTTATTTTACTTGAAGTAGAAAATTCACATATGGATGGCAAGAAACATAGATATAGGGATATTTGAAATTTTAGTTTGATGGAAATAATGAAGCTTCTGTCCAATATTTGTGTTCTTGTAGAATTTATACCTGTGTCAAAGCATTTAACTCTACCTTATTTTATTTTCCCTTTGGGTGGCAGTGAGGGTAGGGGGGCTGGGGAGTGCTGGTGGGAGGATGAGGTACTCCGTAGTTTTCAGGGGCTTAGTCCTGACTCTGGCCTCAGGAATCACTCCCTTCTGGGGTTTGGAGCCTATTATATATATATTAATATATATAATATAATATAATATAATATAATATAATATAATATAATATAATATAATATAATATAATATAATATAATATAATATAATATAATATAATATAATATAATATAATATAATATAATATAATATAAAACATATATAATATATAACATATAATAATATAATATATTATAATTTTATATTATATTATATATGTTATAAATACTAATTTATAATATATTAATTTATAATGCATGGGAATATTTACACTGAATGGGATTCTTTGTATTTCAGGTAATCTGTGTGTTGTATTTTTGTTTTGGTAAAAACCTGGTTTTATGACCTAGTAAAATGGAAATGCTCATGATAGAGATACCAATCTGTTTTGCCCATCTATTATACATTGTTGGTTTGGATTAGATTAGCTAGCATGTGCTGAAAGGGGCATTGCATTAATTGAGGGATTATTATTATCTGGAGTTTTAAACATAGCTATCAGAATTGGCATTGGCATACCATCAGAATTGGCATTTTTAGTGGAGGGAGTATTATTCAGGGGAAGTAAATTGTGTTGTCAAGCTGAGAGAGATTATAATATGCCAAAGGAAAAATATAATAAAATTCATAATAAATAATTTTATGCCTATCTGTTCTAGCATTTGGTTGACATTGACTGGATCTGTTTTTAAGGTTTTGTGTACATCAATGGCAGAGTCCTCCAGTGATTCAGACCACTTCCGCACTTTCGTGGCCGACTGAGTCAATGGCCTGCCAGGTCAACCTATGGTGAAAATCGAGGGTCATACTGCAGTAGATGTTACTCAGAAGGTCAACTCTATAACAAGTACTCTAGAGGTTAGTTTTGTACTTTTTTTTCCTTTCCTTCTTTGGAGTCACACACTGTGATGCTCAGGGATTATTCCTGGCTCTGCATTCAGTAATTATTCCTGTTGGTGCTCGGGTGACCATATGGGATGCTGGGAATCGAACCTGGGTTGCTGTGTGCAAGGCAAACACTCTACCTGCTGTACTATCACTCCGGCCCCAGTTTTGCACTGGTTTTATTTAATAGATCTTAAATAGTTTAGGCTGAGGACTGGTTTTGGAAAGTGTCTTCATTCAGTTATTTATTTTTTTGTAGCCAAATCAAATTACCATAAAATGAGTGTCTTAAAATAGCAGAAATTTTATTTTTAATATTTTTAAAGAGTATTTTTAAAGAATCCTATAGGCCTGAACCTATCCCTTGTTTCATTGGACTAGAATTAGGGTGTCAGTAAGATTGTGTTCCTCTCTCTTTTCTCTCTCTTTTTTTCTTCTGCTTTCTTTTTACTTTTTGGGGCCATATCCAGTGGTGCTTAGGGTTTACTCCTGGCTCTGTGCTCTAGGATCAGTGCTGATGGTAGTCATGGGAACATACACAGTGCTAGGGATTGAACCAGGGCTGGCTACGTGCAAGGCAAGAGTCTCACTCCCTGTACTATATATTTCTGGTCCGGCATTCCTTTCTAGAGGTCCTAGGGGAATAATACCTATTCCCTTACCTCTTCCAGTAGGTCTTCTGGGCTGCCCATATTTCTTGCCTGATAACCTTCCTTTTGGATTTAAAACCAGCAGGGGTGGCTTAACTCCTTTTTTAATATCACTTTATTTTAATTATTCTTCCATTTTTCTTTTATTATTAAAGATAATTGTGACTGTATTGGGTTTGCCCAATAAATTAGTTCAATCTCCATATTAAGGCTCTTAGTTAAATCCATGAAATCCTTTTTACAATGCTATTCAAAGTAACATACATAGAGTCTAGACATTACTTTTAGGCACCTTTGGGGCCATTGTTTTTTTCTGAATACAAGCAGTAAAGATATTTGAATATGTTTTGAGGTAAACATTATTTCCAGGCCAAGTATTTATTAGAGTGAAACCTCTAGTAATTTCCGATTTAGTTTTTTTGTGTGTATGTACCTTTAGGGAAGCTGCTCACAATTTTTGACTAGGAGGATTATTTATGGATGATTAACACTGAGATATTTTTTGATTAGCAGCTAAACTTTGAGAATGTTTGGAAATTTAGGTGAAGGCAGCTCACATCATATTCTTAGAAATGGTTTCAGAAAAAGGAGGGTAAAGAGTAATAAAGCCACACTGGGAAAGAGAAAAAGACTTTTTCCTCCTACCCTGTAATTTCTTACTTTGTTTTTCTGGAAAAATATAGACTTTTTCTTCATTGCTTTTGGTAAAGTGCTAAAGTTTAGAAAAAAAAGGCTAATTTATAATGGAAGGAGGGACCATAATTTGACTTAGTATTCTGAAGACTTTTAAAACTAATTTAAATTATTATAACAATGAAGTTTTGGAGTATAAATTCTGTACTTTTCACACTAATGAGACTCAGTGTTAGTTACACATATATGAAAGAAATGCCTCTATTAATCTCTCAGGTGAGACATAGCGTTTAGGGGAAACCTTTTTTGTTGTGATTGGTTTTAAATTTATTGGTTTGAAATAAAGGCTTGAGAATATTTCCTCCTTCCCCTCCACCTTTTTTATCAAATGCAGCTTGGTGGTAAAAATTATTGAAAAAGCATGATCTGAATAAGTTGCTAGTATTGCACACAACCTACTGGATTTGGTCTTAATATTTCTTTTCTATGAAGAGTGTGTGAATTAGTTTAGGTATATAAATTGGTAATGATTTTTTTAATTAATGGTTATGTGACTGACTTACTACGGATCTCTGAATGAGGATTATGTGCTTCAGATTTTGCACAGTAAATTACCGTGTTTGAGTTTATTTTTCAGTGGCATAATGCGGTTTATTTGATATTTATGAAGTATATTGACATTCATCTAAAATTGTGCCTTTTATAATTGATTGACTTACCTATTGCACATGCTACTGATTTAGAAAACTGATTTGGGAAACATTGTTTGGAACAATTAATAAAGCCTGTCTGTTTTCTTCCTTGAGGACACCAGTCGGAATCTGCAACAAGTCGACCAGATGCTTGGACAGTATCGAGAATATAGTAATGAACAGGCTGGTGCTGTAGAACATGTGAGGATATTACATATGTTTGAATTCTCTCTAACTCACATTTTGAAGATGCAGTTTTTGAGCAGAAAAGAAGTGTGATATAGAAAATAATCACTGTGAATAGTTTCTTAACTTTCATACTGTGTAACTCTTTTTGTGGTTTACTTTAGCCTGTCAGATAGACTGCCTGCTATCTTTTTTTTGTTTTGTGTTTTGGTCGCACCCAATGATGCTCTCAGGCACAGCACTCAGGAATAGCTCCTGGTGGTGCTTTGGAGACCAGCTGGGAATATGGGGGTTGAACCTGGGTGTATGCAAGGTAAAACTGCCTCGCCTTTTGTCACTCTGGCCCACATTGCCTGCTATCTTACATCGAGTGGTTTCAGTTGGATTTGAAAGATTTAAGTGTGAGGGGAACAATTTAGGCTATACATTAAACCGAGACAATGCAGCATGAATTAAATGAAGACAATAAACATGCATGAGGGGGACCCATCACAGGGAAGTAAGACTTTTTTTTTTAGCTAATGCAATTATTTTATTTTATTTTTTAAAAAATTTTATTATACCACCATGAGACATACAATTACAAAGGTGTTTGTAATTGGTTGTAAAGTATTCCAGCACCCATCCCTCCACCAGTGCCCCATTCCACAATGTATCCCACCCCCCCCACCCACCCCCAGAAGTAAGACTTTTAAGGATGAGTTATTTCTTAACTTTCCTCCAGAATTTTATTTTATTAAAGCACTGTGAGTTGCAGAGTTACTCCTAGATTGGTTTTTGACAAAAATGGTCCATCACCTCCCCTGCCACCAGGGGCAGCCTTCGATCCATAGTATTCCCGGTTCCCTTTTGTACCCTTACCCCAGCCCAGCCTTCTTTCTTGACAGGAATCTTTATCTTTGGTTGTTAAAGATTGGGTCTGTGGTCTGAAATCACTGAAAACATACTTTTAGTGTTATGACTCTGGTTTGTATATTTAGATGTATCGTTTCTTAACATTACTGATATATCTGAATCCCCCCTGGCCCCTGCTGCTGTTGCTCCTCAGGGGATGAATTATTTTAAATGCTCATTATTTAAACCAAACTCAGATATCCCATAGTCCCAGTTCCACTCAAAGGGAGTAATGATAGTGACAGTTTGTTGTATAACTTTTTAAAAATATTTTCTGTGTGTGTGTGTGCACACGTGATTGTTTTATGAAGTGGAATCATAAGTAGTAGATAGTAGGCAGGTTTTTTTTCATTCAAGCGTGCATATAACTTTCCATATGACAGCTCGTGTCATTGGTTTGGTCAGTTATGTAACAATGCATGGTGGAGAAGTATATCAAGGGTCATCCCCTGACAGTGTTTGGGGAACTGAAGCCTTTTTGATCACAGCCTGGCTGACTTGTTCCTGTCATCAAGGCCAGTGGTGGGGGGCTTATAAAGCAAAAAATATTATCATCATTTGCTTATAATTTCTTGCTTTGTATAGCATTATATTTGTATTACTGGAATAGAGATAAATGGCTTTCATGAGGCCAAAATTTCTTCATTTTGAAAATAAAATTTCTTAAATCTACAAGATCTTTATGATTGATGATATATTTGAGAGATGAACATTATTTGAGAGAAGATATTTAGATACCTCATACAATATTTTAGAGATGACTCAATAATGTGAGTTGATTTTTGTTTTTTAATTTATTAGTGAAAAGTTAAAAATATCTTATCAGCTAGTTCAACTTCCTCATGCTGTTGAATATTAAATGGGTATGGTAGCAAACTTTCTGTGAATTAAGCAGTTATTATATGAAATTAAGCAGTAAAAAACCAATGCAGATAAACGTTTAAATACAGAATTAATTTTCTTATGGTATTAAGCCTCTGTGTTATGTGAAGAGATAGATTATTCTGAACTTCAGGGGAGTGGCTTCTTTCTTTCTTTTTTTCTCTTTTTTTTTTTTCTTTTTTTTTTTTTTTTTTTTTTTTTTTTTTTTTTTTTTTTTTTTTTTTTTTTTTTTTTTTTTTTTTTTTTTTTTTTTTTTTTTTTTTTTTTTTTTTTTTTTTTTTTTTTTTTTTTCTTTTTTTTTTTTTTTTTTTTTTTTCTTTTTTTTTTTTTTTTTTTTTTTTTTTTTTTTTTTTTTTTTTTTTTTTTTTTTTTTTTTTTTTTTTTTTTTTTTTTTTTTTTTTTTTTTTTTCTTTTTCTTTCTTCTTCTTTCTTTTTTTCTTTCTTTCTCTCTCTCTCTTTCTCTCTCTCTTTCTTTCTTTCTTTCTTTCTTTCTTTCTTTCTTTCTTTCTTTCTTTCTTTCTTTCTTTCTTTCTTTCTTTCTTTCTTTCTTTCTTTCTTTCTTTCTTTCTTTCTTTCTTTCTTTCTTTCTTTCTTTCTTTCTTTCTTTCTTTCTTTTTCTTTCTTTTCTTTCTTTCTTGTCACATCTGGCAGTGCTCAGGGGTTACTCCTGGCTGTGCACTCAGGAATTACTCCTGGCAGTGCTTGGGAGACCATATGGGATGCTGAGGTTCGAACCGGGTTGTCCACAAGCAAGGCAAGTGCCCTCCTCGCTTTGCTATTGCTATGGCCCCTGCAGTATTTCATTTCACATAGTTAGATATACTTTGAATGTAAGACCCCTCATTTGAAAAACACGAAGACAAGAAAATAAGAGTCTTTTCTTCTGTTTAAGCTTTCCTTTATGTGGTCTAGAGTTTGCTGTATAACATCCCCCCCCAGCCTGATGTGTTAAAACAGTACTATCAGTGAATTTTGTCAACCCTTCTAGCATTCTGTGGAGTATGTCACTTGTTGCCTATATTATGCTCACTCAGCGGAGCAATGATTTTTACCCTGTCACCTGTAAGTCATCTGGGCGAGCATTTGCACAATCTATTGGAAGATTATTTCTCACAATAAGTGGTTCTAATGGGCTCCTCAGTTAAAATTGCCTGCTTAGCATTAAAATATTTACTTCTTCGAAAAGTAATAGAACTGAAAATGAGTGTATGTACTGTGCCAACCATCATGTATATTTTCTTCTTATTTCTATTCCTTAAGTACTCTAACTGCATGGTAATACCTAGGGTTCCCTCCCCCTTTTAATTCAGCGTATGTTCTGTTTAAGAGGATGGTTTTTTCATTTTTGGGACAGTTGTATCATAAAAATCCTAATACTGTGGATCTGCTATATACTTAAAAATCCTCTAACAGCTAATCTAATCCACTATTTGTAGTGTTCAACTGTTTAAAATTATCTACATCCTAATTACACATTGCTTTATTGAAATTAATTACCCATTGCCTTTTTAAAAAAAATGTAAGCAATTTCCTAGAAAATGAGATCAATTCTTGTTCCTGGGAAGACAGTGATTTCTATTATTTATTTATTTTCCACCAATCAGCAACTTAATTGAAAAGGGGAGAAACTGATTTACTATTTCCCTTATAATTTCTATTATATTTAGATTTTATAAGTGGTATTATTTCCAAACTTCATGAAATGAGTATGAATGATATGTATGTCTTAATGTTTTTATAGTTTATGGCCATACTTTTCCAGTGGGTGGGAGAAACAGAGCTATCTAGTGATGTAGTGGTATGTTTTCTTCCCTAAGTAGTTTCTTCCAGTAAGAGAACTGTGAGAATTATTGCTGTTTGTAAGCCCTAAGGGTCAAGGATTATGTTGGATCACTGGGGGAATTATTTTTCCTTGAAAGGTACATAATTAAACTACTTTTTTTGACTACTTATAGCCTTCAAGCCAAAATTTAGTTTTTGGATTATTACTTGTGAAAACCTCTCCAAGATATGTTGGTATTGGGAGAGTATTGGGAGAATCAGTGATGGTGTCTATGTTGTTATGTAGAGAAGCAGGTATTTGCTTTTCTGTAGTTTTTTGGGAATTACTCTATAAGCTTTTAATATCCCAGATATTTTGTTATAATAACATCTAATTAAGCAGCTCTGTTAGGCAGGTGCTATTCTTGTTGACAAGATAAAACACTGGGAAAGAATGCTTAAAAAAATTCTGAAAAATTGGGGCTTAGTGTTCAAAGTTTGAAACATTATGTGATTCAGATTGTTATTTTAACATTGGAAAACAGAAGTCATGTGCCACATTCATTAGTTAAGCATTTGGTATAATATCCAGAGAGCTTGGTAAAATCAATACAAAGACAGAATTAGGGAAGCAACCAGGGCTGGTATTGAAAGATTGTTAAAACTGACAGTGCTAGCTGTCACTTAAACTATGTTGTGGGCTCTTCAAGTTGTCTACCACTATCAACAATTTTCTCTTCTTGTTAAGTAGCAGTCATTGATTTTTTCACTAGACTTTCTTGCAGCCAGTGGAGCATATTTTATTGTATACCATGACTTAGGGTCTTTGGGCTGCATGAACTTCATGATCTTATGTAGGTGTCATCATGCGTTATTTCTGATGCTATGATTTATTTTCTGGTTTTCTGAGATTATTTGGATTTAGGAGCATCTGAGAGGATTTTGTTTCAGTTAACTGTGAAGATGTGGAGTATATATACTCCTATGTTAAATGATGTAGTTAATTTACATAGTTCTTAGTACCTTAATATAATTGTGTTCTGGTCATAAGAGAACAGGGTCTGTATTTGTGTTTTATATAAAAATAGAATGTCCTCTAGGAAGAATATTCATAATATTTTTATAAGTGTAAGTTCGGAATCTTATAAAGATAAATGGCTAATATTGCTTTCAAAGGAAAATAAACAGTTTTATTTTGTTGTTTGATTTTAGTTTTTGGGCTATACCTAGTGGTGTTCAGGGAATTTCACTTAACATAATGGTCTCAAGGTCTATGTATATATTTAAATAGCAAGATTTATTTCTTGTTTTATGACTGATGGCATTTCATTGCATACTCATGTTTTTAATGAACACATCTTTAATTTGGAGTATGCATTGCTGCCAGAATGATCTTTCATAGATTTGGGACTGGCCCTGTGGGACCCCAACAGTATCTGGGTTCATAGAGTTCCCTGGTCACGTGTGGGCGACAACTGATGAACAAAAGGCTCCGAATCCAGTGTAGAATCCAAAGGCTTTTACTTCTACCAACTTATGCCACATAGTTAATTACGCTCAGCCATCCGAACACTGGGTGACTGGCTCCCACAGACCCAGAGCTGCTGATCAGACGTCCTGACCATGTGCTCTCTGATCAAGAAGTCCCCACACATGTGTGTGCCTCTTCGCCAAACTTCCTTTGTCTTTCCTGCTCACCAAGCAAAAAGCCTCAGACTTTCCTCCGGGGCAGTGCAGGTGTCACCAAAGTTTAAAACCAGATTTTATTTTTTTTTTTTTTTTGTTTTCCCAAATTTTATTACACCACTTTTAGACATACAATTGCAAGATGCTCATGTCGAGTTTTGGTTCTACAGTGTTCCAACACCCATCCCTCCACCTGAACCCATCTCCCATCACCAATGTCCCCACCTCCCTCCCCCCTCCCACACCTCAACTACTTGGCGGGTTCTGTAGGTCTTTTCTCTCCTCTCTATCTCTCCCTCCCGCCAGACTTTCCTACACATCGTAGAATGCAGTACATTAAAGGACATAACTGTTTCCACTAGTTTGATGGACTGCGTGGCCATAGCGGCCGCGGGACTTAGGGGCCTCAAGGTCAGCATCTGGACAGCAAAGGTGGTGGCTAGTGTGGTTGGTGGGTGAGTCTCATCCGGTTGCTTCCAAGACCCCCCAGAGGTGATGGGCCCTCCCAAAACCCTCTGTGCTCCTGGGAGCCCCATGGTCAGCTGAGCCTGGGAGAGAGGGGGAGTTCCAGCTTCCCCAGCTGCGTTTGAGACTGCATGCTATGGCTGCTCGCCCCAGGGCAGCTCCTGGGTGGGGCCACCAGGCTCAACAAAATGGAGGGGGGGAAGGGCCGACCGCTGACTCCATCTGACGAATTCCCAGTGATTCCCGCTTCTGGGAGCTGCCTACCTGGGCTCGAACTGGTTTTGCTCTGTTAATCTGGTCTTGAGGTAGCACCCCAGCATCCGGACAGCGAAGGTGGTGGCTAGTGTGGTGGGCGAGTCTCATCCGGCTGTTTCGGGACCCCCCAGAGGTGATGGGCCCACTCCCAAAACCTAAAACCAGATTTTAGGTGCAAATTCCAGTTGGGCCAAACCTCTGGCTCAAGCTTAACAGATACAAATGTGAGGCCTTTTCCCTTTCTCCCAGACCAGCTTCTTATGCAAACACCACAGAGAGGGGCTGGCATATAAACTATACCTGAGATATAATATCTATAAGATGTATTTTCATGAGGAGATCACGTCATATAATTCAAATTATGTCCTCCATGCTAAATTGATATGCAAATCCCCACAAGGTCCTTTTGATCAGTCTACTCTGCTCCAGGACAATTTCTTAAATACTCTGCTCTTAGCAAAAGCCTTTCAGGCCCTACTGGCCTGTCTTAGGTAGGCAAGCCAGTGTAGCCTTTCCTTTGATCTTATGTAGAGCTGATTCCCTAAGGGTGGTCCCATATCATAGCCAGGGTGGCTCTTCCTGGTACCATCCAGTCCCATGCCCCAGGACCTTGGGGTAAAAGCAAAAATAGTCAATCCAGATTGTACTGGACTCATACTAGAAAATATGACAGAATTCCAGGAGCTGTTAGAATCAGACTAAGTACCTGTTCCTGCTACACCCTCCTTTAGGTTTTACACAAGAAATAGATCTCTTGGCATAAAGCTCTGGCCTAAAGATATGCAAATGGAGTATACAGTGGGAAGAATCCCAACAGTAAAGATCCAGAGCTAAAGGGTGGAGCATTACCTATCAGATTTAGATGCATTATAGTCAGTTCTTTTTAGCGATTAATTTATCTCAATTATTATTGAGCTTAATATATATTGTATACATATCCATCCGTCCGTCCGTCCGTCCATCCTCCCCTCCATCCATCCATCATCCATCCACCCATCACTCCATCATCCATCCATCATCATCATCCATCCATCCACATCATCCATCCATCCATCCATCCATCCATCCATCCATCCATCCATCCATCTATTCAAGGATCATTCCTGGCAGGCTTGGGGAACATAGGTTTTGGGGGGCGCACCCCACCCACTGTACAATATCTTTGGCTCCACTTGATTTATATTTCATTTCATATTAGTGTTTTTCAAATGGGGACAATCAGAGTTTTAGGTTTTTCTTGGGGTTTTTAAAAACATTGTGCTGTACTTCGTTGTACTCAGAGGGCTGTACAGTGTCAGGGATTGAACTTGAACTCGCATGTACTAGGCATGTGCTCTATCATTGTAGGCATATCTCTACTCTGTGGGGAAATGCTGAGGCACCCCGCACAAAATTTGGGAGTGGGGGGATCAGTCCCAGGGGATCGGCAGCCAGCAGGCAGAGAAGATGCAAGAATCCGGTGAAGTTTCAAAATGCTTTTCTTAATACAGGTTCAGGCATACAAATCAGCAGTAGGAAAAATCCTGAACTTAAGATTCCCAGCTGGGCCTGGGCACGTGTAGGCCAAGATGGTGGCCACCACGTGTTAAGGTCCTGCAGAGAGGAGACTGTAAAGGCGCCCCAGCAGAAAGGGGGAAAAGGAGAGAGTGCCTGAGAGAGAGGCGAGAAAGGAAGCAGGCTAGTTTTATATCCCTGGAAACGCTGACCTCCCACTTCTATGGAAAGCCATCAGGGTCAAATGCCCTTACATAATTTTTCCCAGGACCTCACCTAGGCCCTTTGAGATGTGAATGTTGCCGAGCCAAGATCTGCCTTGGAAGTGCCCCTGCAGGGTAGAGAGTTTCTGAGATGAACTGTATCTCAGAATACAAAGGCAAGCATTTGTACCAAAAAATATACTATAGCCAGTTAAATATTTCTCCAAGCCTTCACAACAGTCTCATTTTTTGCTTTTTGGTTGTTCTCTTTATTAGCTTTGAGTTATCAGAGAGCCATGCTTGCTTGCTTGGAGGCAAACAGCATTTCTCTCTGGTCTGATTTCTTTGAGATCCAACGTGGCCAGGCAAATATACCAGTAAGATCTAGCTAGTCCCACGATGATTGTGGCAGCATGAGAGAATATTTATAGCAGCCAGTATAGAATACAGGGTCAGATGAGCTGCCACATTCAAACTGTCCTCCTCCTATCTACAAAGTCACCTGCAGGAGGCAACTCCAGGCCAGATGCAGAGGCTCTGGGCAGATGTACTGCAACACTACTCCAAGAATTTCAAAACTTGGTATTTTAGTTTTTACATTAATCTGAAAGAATATGTTGCTTTTAATTGCTTTTATTTTTTAATTTTTGTTTTTTTACCCATTTTTGTACCTCCCAAGCAGTGCTCAGGGAACCAGGTGCCACTTCGTAAGTATGGCCGACTAGAGCAGATGGTTCAATGATCAGACCTAGTGATGCAGTGCTGCTTGGGGGTGCCTGGGATGCCTGCTGGAGTCTGGAGTGGGAGGACATGTGGTGGCTAGTTTAAGCTTTGGGGCCCTGGTTATGCAAAACATGTGCGCTAGTCCTCTGAGTTCTCATGGGCTCCCGTGTAGCAGTTTAAAGATTTTATTTACCTTTTTTTTAAAATAGTGAATTTGTTCCTTAGTATTCTCTAATGATGACCAATGGTGATTCTCTAGTATATCATACGTTAGTTCACTAAGTAGAGTTTTACTGATGCTTAAATTATTTTATCTTGGACTAGAGAACTCTCTTGATTTGACCTCTAGATTGAAAGTATGTGTAATATCTAATATTATAGATATTGCTTAAGTATCTGCATTGATAAAGTAAAAGGTTGTAATGTAAATCTCTCTGGATGTTAAAAAACCTAATCACACATAAAGCATTCAATATAAATGAGATGTTAATTTGTTATTAAAATTGTATAAAATCCCTTAGCAAACTAGGAGTAAACATAAGTTTCTTAATCCAGTACAGGGCAAACATAGGCACCATGAGTGAGTACCATACTCGGGTGCCATGTGCTGGGAAGTAGCCAATATTTCCTTCTTAGTGCATTTAATATACTTCCTACTTATATAGGCCTGTTGCCGGGAATGCTTGGGATCCCCGACAACAAGGAGGGGAGCAAGTTTCCTTTCACTTCCGAAGGCTGAGTGGTGAATGGACAGAATTCACAAGTTTAGCAAAGTTCCAAAGACTTTTACTTATCACCAATAATTAAACAAGCTCTGCTAATACAATCCAAGATGTGGAGTTCCCAAACCTCTGTCTTCTGTCCAAACCTCTGACCATGTGCCCTGCCTGAGATCCTCCGCCAAAATGCATGACTGTCTTCTTCCCAGCACTTTTTTTTTTTGCTTTTTGGGTCACACCCGCGACGCTCAGGGGGCTACTCCTGGCTCTTTGCTCAGGAATTACTCCTGGTGGTGCTTGGGGGACCATATGGGATGCCAGGGATCGAACCCAGGTCAGGTGCGTGCAAGGCAAACGCCCTACCCGCTGTGCTATTGCTCTGGCCCCTTTCCCTTCCCAGCACTTTTATCTCCCAGGGCCCACCAGAGTCTTCAAGCATGCCTTTCATGGCCAGCTATCCAAGGGCAAAATTGAGGTTTCTCATGCAGATCCCAGGTACATACACCTAGCTCAGGCTTTACAAATGCTAATTTATCAGGCCCAAATTCCTGCTTCTTGGCGGCTCCCTTGCAAGGTGCTGTGGGGAGGGAACAACATTTCTGAGCACAAAAGCAGCTCAGGATATAAAACATGGGGAAAATCATAAAATCTTAACCATGAACATTATACTGTTAGCTCTCACAAGGTCCAAACTCTCACAAGGTCCATATCTATAGTATTACGTGCTCTGCCTTTAGGATTACTGAGAGTTATGCTTGCTTGCCTGGAGGCAAACTTAGCATTCCTCCTTCTTTGATCTTAGCAGAGCTATATACTTAAAGGAGGATCCAAACACAGCCAGGGCCATCTCGATATATGTCCAGTCCCATGAAGAGGACCCGTGGGAGTTATGAAAGGAAATACTCGAAGCTAGTATAGATTCATGATAGGAATATTCTGCCATTCAAAGAGTTATAAAATCAAACTGTCTTTTCCAATCCTGCCCCCAATTTTCCATTGTGATTTGTGTGAGAGCTTCAAGGCAAAATGTAAATGGCTGTTAGCAAAAGCAAATGCTCTGGGCTTGCAGAGACCCAGAGCTCATTAGACTTGTCCTCCAACAGCCTATTCAGATATCCCCCTTAAATTCTTAATTCTCTGCTCTATTACTTAGTTTTACGTTTGAGGATTTACCTATTTCATAAAACTCTAAAATGTATTAGCACAGAATTACTCTCACTATTCTTTTTTTTTTTTTTTTTTGGGTCACACTTGGCAATGCTGAGGGGTTATTCCTGGCTCTGCACTCAGGAATTACTCCTGGCGGTGCTCAGGGGACCATATGGGATGCTGGGGATGGAATCTGGGTCAGCCACGTGCAAGGCAAATGCCGTACCTGCTGTGCTATCGCTCCAGCCCTTGCTATTAATTTAAATTTATATGCATCTGAAAGATTTGGTTACAAGAAACATTTTTGATTTACAATTTTGTGGAATTTCAGGATATTAGTTCTATTAGCCTATATATTTGTAGATTTCAGTCACCACCACTACCACCCTCCCTTATCTCCCCCAAAGAGATCTCTGTCTCTCTGATATGCAAGAAAAAAAGAAGAATGGTAAGAGGTCATGTTGGACTCAGAGCGGAGATTTGGGCTCTGCCCTTTCCTCTACCTCCATGCCAACTTCCCTGGGAGATAGACCCACTCACGCCAGACACACAGTTCCTTTGCAACCCCGGAAGAGATCCAGACCCATCCACTCCAGATCTACAACTCGCTGCTCAGCCGGCCCCACGTAGAAGCAATCCATGGAGCTGACCTCCCGGCAAGGGCTCGGCCAGCCCCTGGCAGAATCCAACATTGCTCCAAGGGTTTGCTCACACGTGTGGGGAGGGCCATGCTGACCCAATTCGGAGTGGAGATTTGGCCTCTGCCCTTTCCTCCACCTCCATGCCAGCTTCCCCGGAAGAGAGCACCCACACCAGACCCAAAGCTGGATTTTTAAAGGGGTGATAGAGCTGGAGTTCAATTTTTAACTGGATAGTAGTTTTGGGGTTTGTGTGTGACTGCTAGGGCTTCAGTAGTAGTAGTTTGCAGGGGAGGTAGCACATTTGCACTCCTTGAAAGCCTGGCTGTTTCACAATGCTCACATACCTGAATTTTTCAGCAGATTGATTTTTGGGTGAGACTTGGCCTGAGGCAGTGGAGTCCCTAGATCATGGCCCTAGACTATCTTTTAAACAAATGTTGCCCATATCTTATTGGCATTTGTTCTGGCATATGGTGGTAGTGATTGCTGTAGTCCAATACCAGTTGAATAGAGGTAGAAGCTGAGACCTAATATGTAAATGACGCAGTTTAAAAATCGGCTTTGTATTTTTACCTAGCTAGCTAAGGATTCTAATGTTTAAGAATTTAAAAGCAATTTTTATAATCTTGTCTTTTTAAAATCTCTTTGGTTTTGTGAATTGTCAAATTGGCTTTATACAACCTGATTAGATTTTGTGCAGTTTTATTGCTATTTTAAGTATAAAGCTTAGTTTTATTACTTTCTTTGTTTTGTAGTTTAGTTGTAGAACCTGTTCTGTCAGGATATTTGTGCAGTAAATACAGAATTTCATCTTTTTAATTTTTACTGAATGACCATGAGATAAAGTTTTTCATGATTAAGTTTTAGTCCTAGTGTTCGAGAGCAACTGCCCGTCATCAGTAGAGTCTACTCTCCACCAGGGTCCCCATTTTACCTCCTGCCCTCCAGACTGCCTCTATGGCCGACACTTTTACTCCTTTTTAGGCACTCTGGTCTGCAGTACTGCTGCTGAAAGGGTCTCATGTATATCTCTCCTTTCTCACCGCCTTCTGTCCACCATCAAGGACCACTATCACCAACTGGCCCCTTCTTTGTCCTAACTACCCTCCTCCCATTGTGGTAAGCTTCCAGCTAAAGTCAGTCTCCTGGCCTCTATTTCTGTAGTTTTGGGGTATTATTCTCCTGTTGTGCTTATATCCTGCAAAGGACTGTGATCAGTCCCTGTCTGTCCTCCCCCGACTCATTTGTCTCAGCTTGACTCTGTCCATGTCCATCCATATATCACCAGATTTCATGAGTTTATTTTTTTTCTAGTGACTGCTTATTTTAAAACTCTAAAGATCTATCACAAGTCACTAAACACATGAACAGGCTAACCTAAAAAGATCAAAAATTGAAATGCAAAACAGAAATAAAACCAACATGCTTTTCACCATGCAGAAAAGACATGTACACTTCTATGTTCACTGCAACAGTATTCACAATAGCCAAACCTGAAAACAACAATCCCACCACCAGTGTTGTGCCCACCCCCCCACCACCAGAGACCCGCATTTGCCTCCCGCCAACCAACCCCAGCCCATATAAGGGAACAGTATTGACAGAGTAATGACTTTTCTTTTTTTTTTTTCCTTTTTCTGAGTTGTTGTTTGGGAGTCTGTCCGATTGTGTTCTTGGATTCACTTTCTGGGTTTCCAGAGCACAGTGGTTTTCTACTGTCAACCCCAAGTTCACACCACTGCACATACGGACAACACCTATTTCACGTTTATCTAAACCTCTATTTGAGCTTGTCCTATGTATACACTGAATGATCTAGTCTATATTGCTCTTTTAGGGGCCACTTCTCTAAACACAGTTGGTGAATATGGTCTTAGACAAAAGTCATTGGAGATTCTTAAATCTCCATTGTACCATCTGAGCCCACTGTATAGGAAATTTTCGATATGTTCTCACTGACCACACATTGTGTCTCAGACATGGGGCAGAGCTTCTACTTGCTCTCCCTGTGCCCAGCTGCTCATGAGGTGCCCGGGAGGCATGGCGGGTTCTAGCCCTGCCCTGCCACCCCAGCAGAGCCTCATAACAAGCCAGATGACCCCCCTACTCCATGGGGGCCGCCATTTTCCACATCTGAACTTCCCTCTCCTCACAACTCCACCCAGCAGATCAGACTATCATAGCCCGGCTCACACTGCAGCTAGCGGCTGTGCGGTTCATCAATAAATGCTTTATTTAGAGGTGACTACAATAGTATGCCATCCACACGGCAAGCCTGGCAAGCTGCTCGTGTAGTATTTGATATGCCAGATACCAGTAACATTTATATTAGGTCATTCCCATGACCTAATATAATGGTTTGAGGCTCTTTATGTCCCTGGAGCAAGCGGATGCCTTTGGGTTCTACTAGCATGAGGCAGGACATATGGAGATATTACTGGTGCCCGCTCTAGCAAATAGATGAATAACGGGAAGATAGTGATAGTGATAGTGACTGCTAAGTATCTACTGTATAGATGTGCCGTAGCCTCTTTAACCACTCATCTGCTCTTGGGCACTTGGGTTGTTTTCAGGTTTGGCTACTGTGAATAGTGTTGCAGTGAACATAGAAGTGTAGATGTCTTTTCTGCATGGTGAAAAACATGTTGGTTTTATTTCTGTTTTGCATTTCAATTTTTGATCTTTTTAAGTTAGCCTGTTCATGTGTTTAGTGTCTTGTGATAGATCTTTAGAGTTTTAAAATAAGATTGCCAGCTATTTTTGTCTAAATTTTGATCTTAGGATGAGGGATATAGCTCAGCAGCAGAGCACTTACCTTGCATGTTTGCCCTGGCACCATGCACGTGTTGTTCCATATCTGTTATTTCTCCTAGTCTCTTGTTCCACAGTATCTTTTCCATATGTTCCACAGTGGCTTTCTCATTGTTGTTGGCAGGGATTGCTTGTGTGTAAATTCATATTATGTATCAGTTTTCAGTTACAACTCAGAATTTGCTAGTAAATAAGCCTACGTAAAGAGAATGTTGGCAAGTTCTGCTTCTGGCATTGATAGATAAGATTATTTTTGGATCACTATCACTATCTTCCTGTTCACCATCGATTTGCTCGAGCGGGCACCTGTAATATTTCCATATGTCCTGTCTCATGCTAGTAGAGCCCAAGGGCATCTGCTTGCTCCAGGAACATAAAGAGCCTCAGACAATTATATTAGGTCATGGGAATGACATAATATAATTGCTACTGGTATTTGGCATATCAAATACAACATGGGCAGCTTGCCAGGCTTGCCGTGTGGGTGGCATACTCTTGTAGTCACCTCTGATAGGCTCGTCTGCTGCTGGGTGGAGTACTGACGAGAGGGAAGTCTGATGTGGATGATGGCGGCCCTCATGGAGTGGGGGGGAGGTCATCTGGCTTGTTGTGAGGCCCTGCTGGGGTGGCAGGCCAGGGCTAGAACCTGCCATCCCTTCCGAGTGCCTCGTGAGCAGCTGGGCACAGGGCCAGGAATAGTCACAAAGTAAGCATCTTACTTACTTACTTACTTACAGTTCTGGATCAACTCAGAACAAATGAAAAGGCACAAAAAATAATCTGACCAACTCATTGGAGAAATGTTCTCCAATGAAATTTCGTTGATAGGGAGAAATTTCCTAGTAAAGATCAGGGAACAATGGAATGTTTTGTCTTACATTTTGGGACTCTTCCTCTTTGAATCAGTACCTTATTTGAAAGGTGGTGGCGAACAAGCAGAGGCTAAGACCTGAAACTTCAACACTCATGAGGCTGGGGAGACTGGTACCAGAGTTCAGGACCTAAGACTAGCTTTAAGTTGAGACTTCAAATGTGTCAGGAGAAATAGGAGAAATAGTGAACTAAAAATGAGAGAGTCAGAAAATGAGAATAAACCAGACTTCACGGGTGTGGAAGCTTAATTTTGAATCTGTCCCTTCATGCGTTTTAATACTATATTTTGAAGACTTGTTAAAATGGCACCGTCTTGGTAACACTATTAAAAATCACTTTTTCATTAAATTTTTAATGAACATATTAGTGCATATGTTGGTTCCTTTATTCAGTTACTTTTAAATTACTTCAGCTACTTCTGTGATTCTTTATTTTGATTTATCCGCTAGTCAACTGGAAAATAGTCCTGTGTAAATTTCCTCTCTCTTTCCTTCTTCTCTCCTTTTTGCTTTAGGCACTGTGGTTTGTACACTGTTACTGAAAGGCCATCATGCATATCCCTTTATCTTCTTTACATGCGTATCCCCTTTGAGCACTCATTTCTGTCCAGAGTGGGCATTTCCAGCGATCATTGCCATAGTGGTCTCTTCTCTGTCCTAACAGCACTCCACCTCCCCCATTGAAAAGCTTCCTACCATGGACCAGTCCTCCTGGTCCTTGTAAAACAATATTTTAAGGGTTATGTTTGAGTAGTCACAACGTATGAAAAATGATTAACCTGATTTTTTATGTTCAAAAATAGATACCTACACACAAAAACTGTACATAGTTATGGTAGAACCATTTTAAAAAAAAATTGGACAAACAACCTTAAAAGTAGAATTTAGGGCCAGAGCGATAGCCCAGCGGTAGGGCGTTTGCCTTGCGCGGCCAGCCTGTGCCGGCCGGGTTCGATCCCCGGCATCCCATATGGTCCCCTGAGCACCGCCAGGGAGTAATTCCTGAGTGCAGAGCCAGGAGAAACCCCTGAGCATTGCTGGGTGTGACCCAAAAAGCAAAAAAAAATAAAAGTAAAATTTAAGCACTGGAGAAATAGTGTAAGGGTTATTAAGGTGCTTACTTTGTGACCATTCCTGGTTACATTCCTGACACTGCCTGTGGTCTCTTATGCACCACTATGGGCGATTCCTGAGCACTGTATGGTCTAAAAAAAAAGAAACAAAACAAAAATTATTTTAAAAAAGACATTTGAAAAGATTAGTGTGAAAAAAAAGCCAGTAAGTGATAGCTGACTTTGCTTTCATATGGATTATAGCATTGGACTTATCTTGAAGTAATAATAAAGAGAATTGCTGTGAAAGCTAATAGGGTAAAGTCTTTTGAATGTAGCGATCTTTAAGTACTTGTCAATACTGAGTTATATTAATTAAGTGATATTACTTTTAATGTAGCCATAAAGCTCTAGCTATGCATCCAGGATGAAATTCTCCTGTTCTGAACAATTGTCAGGATATATTATCAAGGACATGGGTTATATTAATCTGCCAGTAACTAAGTTGGTATTGAATATTATTTTTGTAGCAGCAGCCATTGTGACAACTGTTTAGTTTCCTATTTATTTATTTGGGATTTGAAAAAAATGTCCAGAAGGGAGAAAGGTTTTCTCATTTTCCGGATAGCATTGACCTTGTTATGTTATATACATCAATTTAGATTTATCAGTTTGGTCTTGTACATCCTTTAGTAATTATTTATCTCTTTATCATTCTGGTAATTGAAAGATGGAATAGATAATGACATACTTCTTAAACCATATATTAGAATTGGTTCCTAAAATATAGTTTTTATTTTTATATTTACTAACATAATAACTATTAAAAACTTTGAAGTAAATCCTCTTTGGGATCAAGATAGTTTAGAAATTTTATTTTTAAGAATCCTAGACTATTGGTATTTATAAGTTGTTAAACAGTGAATTTCCCCACATTATTTTCTTTAATTTAGTTAAAAGAGACCTTGGAGCAATCAATAGGTCAACTGCGGAGTCAACGTCTATTGAGAAACTCAGGAGCGAGAAGCGTTTCTGTTACAAGTCTGAGTGCAAGTGACCTCGATGGTGGCACTGTGACAGGTAATTTCTTCAGATGTTTTAAAAACTAACTTTGTAGATGCACTTTATCTTTGGAGAAATATATCCTATATATAAAACCATTCAAACAGGTGTTAGAAGATTTTGGTATCAAGGATTTATATGGACTATTTTGAAATATGGTCAAGGGGACCTTGTTTTATATCACTGTATCACTGTGTCACGGTCTTCCCGTTCATCATCGATTTGCTCGGCGGGCACCAGTAACATCTCCATATGTCCTGTCTCAGGCTAGTAGAGCCCAAGGGCATCTGCTTGCTCCAGGAACATAAAGAGCTTCAAACCATTACATCAGGTCATGGGAATGAGGTCTATAATTGTTACTGGTATTTGGCATATCAAATACAACATGGGTAGCTTGCCAGCCTCTGCCATGTGGGTAGGATCCTCTTGTAGTAGCCTCTCATTTCATTCATGTATTGATGAACCACTAGTAGAGCTGCTCCTGGCTCTTCCTGTGCCCAGCTGATTATGAAGTGCCTGGGAGGGAAGGCGGGTTCTAGCTCTGACCCACCATCCCAGCAGAACCTCGCAAGAAGCCAGAGGAACCCCACACCATGAGGGCCTCCATTTTCAACCTCTGGACTCCACAGCTCGTCAGAGCTCCACCCAGCAGAAGAGCTGATCACAGTCTTGCTTGTCAGAGCCCCACCCTACAGCAGTCTATTTCAAGCCCAGGTATGGCTGATCCAGAGACTCAAATCCATGAGGCAGAGCTGCTACTGGCTCTCCCTGTGCCCAGCTGATCACAAGGCACCCAGGAGGGAAGGCGGTTTCTAGCCCTGGCCTGCCATCCCAGCAGAGCCTTGCAAGAAGCCAGAGGAACCCCCACAACATGGGGGCTGCCATTTTCAACCTCCGGACTCCACAGCTTGTCAAAGCTCCATCCAGCAGTAAAGCTGATCTTTTCCCATTTCTATATATATATATATTATACACACACACACACACACACACACACACACACATTTTTTTTTCCTGCCCCTTGGCGTGTTGCAGGTGTGGCTGTGGTGCCTGGCTGTGTAGGCAGGTGGCAGACAGGAGACAGACTTGTCTACACCCAGGGCTCTGCCCCGTGGGCCCTGGATGGTTGATGGTCTGGCATAGAAAAGACTGGGCCCCCTAGGATGAATCCAGAGCCACGGCATAGCCTGGCAAGCTACCATGATGTATTCAATATGCCAAAAACAGTAACAATAATGAATCTCTTTCTCAACGAATGGAGACATTAACTGGTGCCCTCTTGAGCAAATCGACGAACAATGGGAAGACAAGTGACAAGTGATACTGTTTTCTGACTGTGTAATCATGAATCAAAACATGATTCATTTGCCTCCAATGAAAACATTATACAAGTAGGATTTAACACGTGATGCACTTTCTGTTTTAGAAGTCCTGTTTTAGCTTTATAATTATTTGATGAATTTGATGATAAAATGCCTTTTGATACTTTGTTAAGAACAGGATTAATTTCATGTTTGGTGTGCAGCTAAATCTCAGTGACTGCATTACAAGTGAGATGACTTAAACTAAGCAAACTTATACTTTCCTGTACTACTGATGAGATTCATGCTTGAGTAGATGAGACTTAGAAAAGAATAGAAATGTCTGCAGTAAAGAGAGGTGATCTAGATACAAGTGAACATTAATCACTTGCATGGTATTGTTAATGATTGATCATGAAAAAGTCATTAAAAATTGGACATAATAAGGCATTAAGGACATAATAAGGACATAATAAGACATTGAGTTTTAAGACTCTAGATTTCAGACTAATTTATTTAAAAATTTTGACTTGTAATATTTTAAGGACTTATAAAAGTTATTTGAATTAGCAATTATATGATTAAAGTGATTAAAGTCTGCTTTTTTTTAAATATTAGAAAATCAGAGCTTCTGTTTTATTAAGTTAATTTTTTCTTTATTTCATCTTCTATACGATCAAGATTGGTGCCAGTTCTGCAGTTTTATGGCAAAATATTATGGCAAATTACAGTTACTGGGGAATATATTTTTTTGTTTTTTCGAACCACACCCAGCAGTGCTGAGGGTTTACTCCTGGCTCTGCACTTATGGGTTACTCGGCGGGCCTGGGGTGCTGGAATCCAACCCAGGGCTGACACATAAAAGGTGAGCTCTTTGTCTACTGAACTGTTGTTCCTTCTCAAGATACTAGGTGGGTTAGAAATATTGTAAAATATTTGGAAAGTAGGTGGGAAATAGTAGATTAGGAAATACTGTTTCCTTGTCTGCTATGTATGACATAAGTAAAATTTCAGTATTTTTCTTATGTGGTGTGTTTTCCCTTCCCATTTCTTTTACTTGTAAAGAGAGCCACCGTTTTCCACCTACCTCACCCCTCAAAGACTATGGGGAGCAACAGAGTATTAAACGGATTAGATCCAGAACTGGTGTTCGGTTTGGCCGAGATCCTGATGACATGGGCGAGGTACTTTTTTTTTTAAATCATTCTGTTATTTCTTACATTGTTGTATGAATGTGATTACATATATGTCTCTCAGTATACATATTAATATATAATTTTATGACTATTTAAGAGTTTGATTATCAGGAATTTTGTATTGATCTTTTATTTTTGTTTTAAATTAAGTAAGCTTTAGTTTTTAATACTCTAATCATTTTCTTATTATTGTTACTTTTATGGCAGATTGTATTTTTAAAACGTTAAAAATGTCATGGGTAGCTTAATTCATTACTTAGGAATGTTACTAATTTTGATATCTTTGTTTTGTAATTTTGGGATTGAGGTTCAGAGTTGTTTGGATACTTTATAGCAATTGCTTATTACAACATAAGAGAAAGAGAACCGAGCCAAGTGCATTAGAAAATACTGAGCAGAATCATTTCTTGTTAGTGTGATTCATTTGTTTTATTTACTTGGGCACATCTGGCCGTGATCAGGACTCACTCCTGGCTCTGTGCTCAGGGATCGTTCCTGGTGGGGCATGTTGGTCATATGTGGTGCTGGCCTTCAAGCCTGTGTTGGCTGCATGCAAGGAAGCACCTTTCCTGTTGTACTCTCGCTGCAGTTGGTTTTTTTTGAGTAGGTGACACTGCTAGTGTGAATTATGGTGATTAAATCTAGAACAGAGGACAATATCCTAACATTTGCTTTTCCTTTCTAATCAATGTTTCTGTCCTAGGGATGGTGCTTATGTTAGAAACAATGATGAGCAAAAAAACCAATTTGCATTTTCACAGTTTATTTTCTAGCCCTCCTAGAATATTAATAAGTTAATTAGTAGACTAGATGTTATTATGTTAATACGTTCATAAATAGACCTTCAGTTATTAGCGAAGATAGGTCTATAATAGAAAGAAACAGGGAGCTCCAGGAGTACATAGCAGGGAATCTTCTTCAGAAAGACTTTGAGATGAGATCCAGGATGGGAGTCAGAGCATTTAAGGTAGAACTAGCAGGGCTAGAAGGAAGATGACTCGAAGGAAGATGGCACTGATGAACATTCTATCATCTATCTGTCTGTCTGTCCGTCCGTCCGTCCACCCGCCCACTCACCCACCCACTGATCATTTGGGATGCTGGGATAGAATCTGGGTTCGCTAATGCAAGGCCAAAGCCCTACCCACTGTGCTATTGCTCCGGCCCCACTAGTGAGCATTTTAAACGAAGCCATGTGGTTAAGGGAGCATGAAGAACTGAGATCCTGCAAAGTGGGTGACAATTACTTTGAAAAAAAAAATCAATTTCACTATAGTGTAGAAAAAGGAGTCTATGTGGGAAAACCAATTAGGAGTCTGCTTCTGTGCCCTGAGTGTGAGATGATGACTTGGATCACTTGGAGAGAAAGGGGTTTGTTTGGAAGTACTTCTGGTGGATAAATGGAAGTTATTGAAGGTCAAGTGACCATTTTTGAAGGGAGGACTTGAGTTTTCTGTTTCGCAAAACTCAAAAAAAAGACATGTTGGCAAAGCTTAAGTGAGTGCTATTTGCTCTCTGCACAATCTCCATTTCTGTCTCTGAGTTGTTCTTTTTTAAGTTTTGTTTTCCTAGAGTGACCTTTAGCTTAACATGAATGTTTCTCAGTGTCCTTGGTGCAGCATTTATGGTTTTGTGGCCATAGATTTATTTGTTTACATAGTTGTCTCCTATATCAAATTGAGAGCTACTTGTTTCTCCTGCAATAGCTTGCCAATTAGTTGTTCATTGTGCATTTGCTGAGAGGAATCAAATTGTTCTTTCTGCAAGATTTTATAGCTTACATTTTTTAAATTATAAATTATAGCTTGCACTTTTACAGCATACATACCTGCAGTGAAAAAGTATAGTAATAAGAATAAAATTCATGTAATCACAATCTAGACTAGAAAGAGCCCTGTTCTACCCCCAAAGTCTCTTTCATGCTTGTTTCTCCTTTTCCAAGGGCTCTCTACTATCTTGACTTTAATATTCATCATTCTCTTGAAAAGTCTCTTATTTACTTACATCTTGTTTTGTATTGCCTGCGATTACATTTTGTATAAATGAACAGGTACTGTATGTTTTATTTTATAAAGTTATATTTTTAAAATACAAGTTCTTGACACTTAGCCTTACAGATATGTAGGTAACTTAGAATGTTTCATTTAAGTACTTCTGATACTCTGCTGGAGAACGCAGTTTATTTCCTTATACTTGTTTCATTGTTAGTGGTTTTGTTATGTATACTGCTGTCCCAGACATGCGTGTCTTCTGGTGTACGTGGACAAGAGTTTTTGTGTGTGTTGGGAAATTTGTTTCTTTGCAGCATGTGTTGGTCTGGTTGAATCAAGTTGTAACACAACCGTGTTCATTTGTTTATGGCTACTTTGTGCTGACATGGTAGAGTTGAGTAATTGCAACACAAGTCATATAGCCTATGAATGTTTTCAGAAAAACTTGCCAACTTCTAGAGTATATTTCTACGCAGAGTGGAATACTGTAAAAATACTGAAATGATGATTTAATATTATATCACTTGTATCACTTGTATCACTTGTCTTCCCATTGTTCATCGATTTGCTCGAGCAGGTGCCAGTAACGTCCTCATTCATTGGGAATGAGGTCCATTATTGTTACTGTTTTTGGCATACCAAATACACCACAGGTAGCTTGCCAGGCTCTGCCGTGGCTCTGGGGTTATCCCAGGGGACCCAGTCCTTTTGTATGTTAGACCATCAACCATCCAGGGCCCATGGGACAGAGCCCTGGGTGTAGACAAGCCTGTCTCCTGTCTGCCACCTGTAGACGCAGCCAGGCACCACAGCCACACCTGCAACACCTTGAGGGGTAGGCGACCCTTAATATTATATACAGATTAAAAAATTAAAAAAACATTTATTTAAAATTGATGATTTTTTAAAATTCTGTTTTATTACTATAAAATTTGGGCATTAGTTTTCACCCTTGAGCTTTTTTTTGAATTGAATCACACTGAGATAAACAGTTACAAAGTTGTTAATGATTGGCCTTCAGTAATACAGTGTTCCATTACTCATCTTTCACCAGTTTAAATTTCCTGGGGGGGGGGTGCCGGGGGGATCTGCCTCTGGGGTTGGAGCCATAGCACAGCGGGTAGCCTATTTGCCTTGCACCCGGCCAACCTGGTTCGATTCCAGGCATCCCATATGGTCTCCTGAGCACTGCCAGGAGGAATTCCTGAGTGAAGAGCCAGGAGAACCCCTGAGCGTTGCTGAGTGTGACACCCCCCCAAAAAAAAAAGCAAAAAAATTTCCCACCACCTTGTACCCAGTTTTCCTCTCATCCCTCTGTGTCCCCACTGCCCGCCTCTTTCATTCTCTCTCTCTCTCTCTCTCTCTCTCTCTCTCTCTCTCTCTCTCTCTCTCTCTCTCTCTCTCTCTCTCTCTCTCTCTCTCAACTTACGGTTTGTAGCACAGATGCTGAAAGGTTACCAGGCATATAAATCTGGACATTATTTAAAAGAAAAGTTATTTTTCTTCTCCTCAGTGAATCTTGATGGAAGAATCCAGCAGGATCCTAAATAAATAATTATGTCTTACCTTGACTAGATTCATGCTTTTCATCAGTCTCTTCGAGATCTCAGCAGTGAACAAGTTCGCCTTGGAGACGATTTCAACCGGGAGCTTGCCAGAAGAAGCCGGTAAGAGCAGAATATGGTTTGTATCGCAGCATGAATTATTCAAAGATGAAAGTTTGTTCTGTAATTGACATGTTTATATGATTATTTTTTAAAAAAGTGCTGGACTATATGCCAGTATTTTAAAATTTAATAATCAAAAAGTTCTTTAAATATATCATGACTGTATGTTAGAAAAAATTAATTTTATGTTTGCAAAGCACTTCAGGTTAACTTTCTGGAGAGACATATTGTGAGACCTTAGCAAAGAGAGGTAGAATTGCAAATATGGTGAGGAGAAACAGATCAGTTTACCAACCCTTGTCCTTGAAAAATTAAAAAAAATGCATAATATGGAACTGGTCAATGAATATGAACTTTTATAGGACCTAAGATTTAGGCATTCAGTTGAATTCTTTAAAAAAAATGGGGTGGTTTAATCTTTGCCCAGTTTTTTGTGATTTTTGTCAATTTTAGGTAGTCCATAAGAGATGTGATTTTCTTTGAAATTTCTTTACTCATTCTCATGATGAGCAATGGCGTTTACTTTCATTCATAGGACATATTTTTTTCCCAAGAGAAAAAAGGCTTTTGTTTCTTCTCAAGGGTCACAATCTGTATACCCCGTTGATTAGGTACAAGTAAGCTGAATTACATTTGTTTGCTTGCTAACGCCCAACTAATTAAATTATTTCATCCATTAGTTTTATGTAGCACTAGAACAGGACTTCTTAAGCATTTTCTATTCACAACCCCCTTTATTCTAGTAAATTCAACATGGACCTGCACTGTCAGGAATACATTTAATTGATTACATGACTGAATTTTGAATCCATGTTCAGTTGTTGCCATTGCCAAACTGTTTACTAATGCCATTTTTTTTCCTTGATGAACCCTACATTCAGATAGGCTGCCCCATATGGGTTTGTGACTCACAGTTTAAGAAGGCAGGCAATTGAAAAGAATCAAATGATGAACATGAAACCTCTATATCAACTGTACTTCTTAAGTTCTCTGCTTTAACACGGGCAGAGTCATACTAAGAATTTAAAAGGGAGGGTATAGGAACATGAATTTTGGGAAATTGTTGCCCTGTAAGAATATAAGGGGAAATTGCAGAGGGTGATTTAATTGGGTAGAGTGTCCAGGGCGATGAATGTGCACAGTGTACCTGGGATCTTCAGATTCATGGCCTGGTGATGTTCTGTGTGACCTAGAGAGCTGTGTGAGGCAAGGAGACTAATTCAGTAAGAGTCAAGCTTCTTGTGAAACTGTGGCTTTATGAATAACAAAGATTTTAGGTTCTACTTCTAAACTCTAAGTTTACAAAACTGCTGGTTAAGAAATCGTTAGATTTTTATTTTCTGTATGATTCAGAGCTTGATGTTCTCATTTAATTACTGATTTTCCACTTGACATTTATTACAAGAGATATTTTAAGTAAGAAAAGTGCATAGAAAACAATACTTTTGTGTGTGTGTGTGTGTGTGTGTGTGTGTGGGGGAGGGGTGTGATGTTTGAGTCCCATTCAGCATTGCTCAGGGGCTACTCCCTTCTCTGTTGAGCACAAGCTTTTAGAAAGAATTAAGTTAACTTTGATTCAGAGCTTACCTATTTTGGATATTATTTGAAAATTGATTTGAGGAGGGTGAGTTAGAGAATTAGCATAATGAGAGATAAGAGATGATAATGACTTGACTGGTATTACAGCAGGGGAGAGATAGATACAGAAGCTTTTTGAGATTTTTTTAAAAATTTGGAGCTGGTATTTGACAATATATTAGATACTTGGGTATTCATTAGAATTGGGTTAAGGGAAAGTAAGTCAAGGGTGGGAACAGCTAGTGAGAAATGGAAAATATAATAGCACATGGAGACACAAAGGCCAATAATGAGATTTCCAGTTACTGAAAGTTGCACAGGTAATAGATCAATTAATAATAGAAGTGAATTTACCTGAACCGCCAAAGAAATGTAAGCTAAGTACTTTCAAAACAGGACTCAGTTGAAGATTTTGTAAATGATGTAGGCGAGGGTTATAGAAGTAGTACAGTGGGTAGGGTGCTTGCCTTGGATGCAGCTGACCAGGGTTCGATGCCTGGTAGCCCTTATGGTCCCAAGCGCCACCAGGAATAATTCCTGAGCTCAAAGTCAGGATAATCCCTGAGCATTGCTGGGTGTGGCCCCAAAAAAGAAAGCAAAACAAAACAAAATCCAAAAAAGATGAAAATGATGCAGGTGATCTGCAAGAACTTAGAGAGGAAATATTTGACACCTGTGCCAGTGGAAGGAATCAGGGATAAGGATGAATGAGAGGAAGATCTTTTCATTATGTTTTTTTGTACTATTTGATTATTAACCTAGAATGTCATTGATTTCATGGGGGAAAATAATGGGAGCTTGATTAAGGAGAGTAGAGTTTGGACATCATGTGCTGATTAATTTGGTTGTGGTTTTCTACGGAGGGTAGGGGATTAAAATTTTGACTTCACTCTCTTCCACCTTCCTTTTATTAATTTAAGATGGGCATTATGGGCCCTGGGAGACAGTATAGTGGTTAGGCACTTGCTTAGTACACAACTGACCTTGGTTTGCATCCTGGCACAACTTACATGTAATGCTCCCCCCGCCCCACGTCCCCCAGAGTGTTTGAGTGAAGAGCCAGGAATAAGCCTTGGCCAGAGCTGGGTGTGATCCCAAACCAAAAGGAAAAAAAGTGATGTGGTGGTCTATTTATTTAGTTTATTGATTCAATAAATTAGTTGTTTTCAAACCAGCAGCATCAACATGACCTTGTAATTTGTGAACATTCATTCTTGATCCACTACAGATTCAGAAACTTGGAGGATGGTGTTCAATCTGTGTTTTACTAGTCTTTCAGCTTAATTGTTATGTTTGATAATATTTGTATGGCATTATACAATAATAGAGTAGGGTTTTACACAATAATGTAGTTATTATATAATATACTGAATATATATGTTTTCAAAAATATACAGCTTAAAATTATTTTCTTTGCCTAGGTCGGATGCTGAAACAAAAAGGGTTTTGGAAGAACTGAGTGAAAAACTTAGTGAAACTCAAAAACAAGAAGTGGTAAGAACACTGTTTAATGAAAAATATTACTTTATATGTAGATGGTAGGGTAGGTGGATGGACTGATTGTGACCTAATGAAGTCGAGTAGATTGTAACTTTTTAATAGTATATATCATTGTGTTATAATAATATATTATTGAAAAGGCCTGGCAATAGGTCCTCTTTACAGGTTTTCACTAGTGAATTCATCCTGTCCTGGGCTTTTATGTTTGGTTAGACTTTTGGTTACCTTGGGGGTTTCAATTTCCTTGGGAGTGATAGGCTTGTTCAGGTATTCCAATTATTCTTGGTTAAGCCTTGAGAGATTATAGGAACCCAGGAATCTGTCCATTTTCTCTAGGTTCTCTTATTTTGTGGCATACAGACTCTTAAAGTAATCTCTGATGATCTTTTGAATTTCTGTGTTTTCTGTTATTTTGTCCCCCTTTTCATTTTTGATCCAGCCATACCACTCCTGGGAATATATACCCTAGGAAGCCAAATACACACAGTAAAAACAACATCTGCACTTTTATGTTCATAGCAGAACTATTCACAATAGCTAGAATCTGAAGCAACCAGAGTGCCCGAGAACTGATGACTGGATAAGGAAACTTTGGTACATCTACACAATGGAAAACTACGCAGCTGTTAGAAAAATTGAAGCTATGAAATTTTCCTATGAATGGATGGACATGGAGAGGATCATGCTGAGTGAAATTAGCCAGAGGGAAAATAACAGATATAGAATGACTGCATTTATTTGCGGGATATAAAAAAAAATTAGAGCCTCGCAAGAAGCCAGAGGAACCCCACACTGTGAGGACAGTCATTGTCAACATCTGGACTCCACAGCTCGTCAGAGCTCCACCCAAGAGAAAAGTTGATCTCTCTCTATTGTGGTTCATCAGTAAATGCTTGAGATGAGAGCCTACTCTTGAGACTATACCACCCACACAGCAAAGCCTAGCAAGCTACCCGTATTGTATTTGATATGCCAAAAACCATTAACAGTTATAGACCTCATTCCCATGACCTGAAGGAATGGCTTGAGGTTCTTCATGTTTCTGGAGCAAGCAGGTGCACTTTGGCTACACTAGCATGCGAGAGGACTAGTATGTAGATGTCACTGGTGCCCGCTCGAGCAAATCGATGAACAACGGGAAGACAAGTGATACAAGACAAGTAAAAAAATGTATGATACCAATATCCAGGGCCAGGAAAAACATGGATCAGGAGGCCTTGTCAGTGGGTGGAATCTACTGCATGTATGTGGGAGTCAGAGGTTATGTAAGACAAGGGAACAATGTACTAATAATTGTTTTAAATGATAATACCAGTCTAGAACTGATTATTGAATACAGGCAAAGGCATACACATGATAACCTCTAAATGTATGTATTACAACCACAATGTGTAAGAGAAGGAAGAGACAGAGAGAGACAGACAGACAGGCAGACAGACAGAGAGGCAAAAGAGACAGAGACAGAGAGAGAGAGGGAGAAAGAGAGAGAGGAAGAGAGAGAGCAAATGAGAGAGAGAGAGAGAGAGAGAGAGAGAGAGAGAGAGAGAGACGAGGCAAGGTGCCTACATAGAGGAAGGCTGGGGGAGAGAGGGGGAAATCGGGGGACATTGGTGGTGGGAAATGTGCACTGGTGGAGGGGATGGGTGCTGGAACACTGTATGACTTAAACCCAATCATGAACAACTTTGTAATTGTATATCTTAATGGTGGTATAATAAAATTAAAAAAAGTTCTCATATGTAACAAAATGTTCATCAATTTTATGTATTTAGGTTTCAATATTTATGGTGATATGTTAGAGTGATAACTCTTATATTTTAGAATTTTATTATAAATATTTGAAAAATGATATGTTTTGTTGTCTAAGTAATTTTCTGGTTTCTGTTAAATAAACTTCAAAAATAAAAATTATTAGTTACCATTTTCAGTCTTAGATCACTTGTATCACTTGTATTTCTTGTCTTCCCGTTGTTCATTGATTTGCTCGAGCAGGCACCAGTAATATCTCCATACGTCCTGTCCCATGCTAGTGTAGCCAAAAGGCATCTGCTCACTCCAGGAACACGAAGAGTCTCAGACCATTCCTTCAAGTCATGGGAATGAGGTCTATAATTGTTACTGGATTTTGGCATATAGAATATGTCACGGGTAATTTGCCAGGCTCTGCCATTGCGGTGGTATACTCTCCATAGTAGGCTCTCATCTTGTGCATTTACTGATGAACTACAATGGGGAGAGATGGGCTTTTCTCAGCTGTGGAATCTGAATGTTGAAAATGGCTGCCCTCATGGTGTGGGGGGTTCCTCTGGCTTCTTGTGAGGCTCTATTGGACTGGTGGGCAGGACTAGAACCTGCCTAGCCCTCCCGGGCGCCCTCATGATCAGCTGAGCACAGGGAGCAACTCTGCCTCGTGCGTATTAGATATTTCAGGTTATTACATAATTGTGTAAATCCCTATATTGTATATCTCAATGGTGGTATAATAAAATTAAAAATAAATAATATGTTCTCATACCTAATAAAATATTCATGAATTTTATGTATTTAGGTCTCAATATTTACTGTGTATGTTAGAGTGATAACTCTTGTGTTTTAGAATTTTATTATAAATATTTGAAAAATGATATGTTTTGTTGCCAAGTAATTTTCTGGTTTCTGTTAAATAAATTTAGAGTAATAAACAATATTTATTAAGTAGCTACCATTTCCCAGCATTAGGTAGTTCAGGTTATTATATAATTGTGTAATCCCTATAGCTCTTTGTTTTTTCACTTTCATTTTCTTTTCATCTCCCCTCCCTTCTCTCCTTTCCTCACCGCCTCCCTCCCCCAAACCCTCCTCTCACTGGGAACCCAACACAGATCTGTTCTTGCAGCATGTGTGTTCTCTTGACCGAGTCAGATTCCCGGGCTGTGTTGTTTTATAGACTATCAAGTCACATTAAGAAATATGCTTTGTCATTTGTTCGGAAGACACACCTTGTTCATTTTATGAAATATTGATTCAGTTGATATAAATCTATGCACCTGCATTGTAATTCCACTTATACTGTGTTTTATTAAATTTTGGATACATTAGTTTTCAATTTTTCATACTTAGTAGCTTGGTAATTAATGTATTTTGTTGTTCCTGTTCTGGTTTATTTAGTGAACGAAATATGCATGTATTCTTGATTGTTAAGTATAATATAAATGAATACTCAAACTTTTCCCCATAATTTGAAGATTTTAGAGTACTCTAACTCCATTTCCTTATTCTCTACTTTTATTCCATTATTGTCATGTATTTTAATTCCATATTTAATCTGGTCATACAGGATGAGTACTATTATCTGTTATAGTAATTATTCATTTAGATTTTCTCATGCCTTTATTCTGTTAATTCTTTTCTACATCTTTGAGAGTCCACGTCTGTCTTAAGAGCATTAAATTTCCTTTGGAATAACTATGCATATTATGCTTGAAAGAATTTCTTTTAAAATATCTTTGGAATAAGTTCTTTGGTCTGCTCTTTTCTCTGTTCATCTGAAAGAAAAAATCTATTTTCTTTGTTGTAAGAAGTTTTCACTTAGATATAAAAAAATTCTAGATGGGCTATTTCCTCATTATTCCTTATTTTGAAGGTATTTCATATTTTCTAGGCTCCACTGATTATTTTATGAGTGTGGTGTTAGTCTTATTGGTGTTTTTTTTTTTGGGGGTGGTAAGAAACATTTTTCTCTAATTCTTTTTGAGTGTTGTTCTCAGCTTGTTCTCTGTGGTTTTATTTTGTGCTCTTTTGTTCTTTCACATTTATAATGCCATTATTTCTATCGATCATTTTTGTCCATTCTGTCTCTGCTTTTAAGATTTCAACTTTTATGCAGTGTCAGACTTTTTCTTTGTTTCCTGTCTCTTATGTTCATTTTTATAATTTTTGTAATCATAATTTTGTATAGTTTCTGCCAACCTTTCACTTTATACAACATTCAGCTAAGTGAAATTTATTAAACCTAGCCACCAACTTTTACTTTCAGTTATTACATGATTAACTTTAGAATTTTAATTTGATAATTTTTCATTTGTAGTTAATTGCAAGTATATCTTCATTTCATAACCACATTCTCTGAATCTCTCTAGTCTTTCTAATTATGTAATCTCTGATTTTCTTTTGGTTTAAATGATTGCGCTATTTCTGCCTATAGTTTATTTATGATTTCATAGTTACTTTTTTGTTTGATCACTGTCTTCCCGTTCATCATCAATTTGCTCGAGCGGGCCCCAGTAACATCTCCATATGTCCTGTCTCATGCTAGTAGAGTCCAAGGGCATCTGCTTGCTCCAGAAACATAAAGAGCCACAAACCATTCCATCAGGTCATATGAATGAGGTCTATAATTGTTACTGGTATTTGGCATATCAAATACGACACGGGTAGCTTGCCAGGCTCTGCCATGTGGTGGCATACTCTTGTAGTCACCTCTGATCTCCAGCATTTATTGATGAATGGGGCTTGTGATCAGCTTTTCTGCTAGGTAGAGCTTTGACAAGTGGGGAATCCGGATGTGGGAAATGGTGGCCCTCATGGAGTGGGGGGTCGTCTGGCTTCTTGCGAGGCTCTGCTGGGGTGGCGGGCCAGGGCTAGAACCCGCCATCCTTCCCAGGCACCTTGTGAGCGGCTGGGCACAGGGAGAGCCAGTAGCAGCTCTGCCCCATGTCTGTGAGTCTTTCTGTTTGATAGCAGAAAATATTTCTTTCTCTGCCAAAAAAAAAAACTGTCGTGTACTTCTGTTATTGAGCAAATTCACCATTAAATTTGTGTATTGGGTGTCAAAGATTTCTGGATCCTTTTTTTCTTTTTTTCTTTTTTTTTTTGACCACAATTTTTGTGATGCTCTGGGGTTATTCCTGGCTCTGCACTCAGGAATTACTCCTGGCCATACTCATTGGACCATTTCAATGTCTGGCATGGAACCTGGTTGGCTCTGTGTAAGACCAATACCCTACCCTGATGTCCTATTGCTTCAGCCCCAGGAATATAGTCCTTCAGGGTTTAGATTATGGGTGGGGGTGGTAATGGGAAGTATGAGCAAGGACCTTAGAAAAACAGACGGTCAGTACTAGTTTTCCCTCATAGTCTCTCTGCATTTGTCACAAACTCTTCTCAGGTATCTCCGTAGCATCTGAGCTGCCTTTTCCGAAATGACCTGGATCTCCATAGATCAGAGTGAAAGTGACTTTAAAGGACAGAATAACCTCTTTGTGCGTTCCTTCTCTTGTTTTTTTAGTCTCATATATTTTACTTCTTTTTGGAGCATACCACCCGCACAGTAGAGCCTGGAAAGCTACCTCTGTTGCATTGATATGCCAAAAAACCAGTAACAATTATAGACCTCATTCCCATGACCTGACAGAATGGTTTGAGGCTCTTTGTGTTCCTGGAGCGAGCAGATGCCCTTGGAATACACTAGTGCAACAGGACGTATGGAGATGTTACTGGTGCCGACTCCAACAAATCAATGAACAACGGGAAGACAAGTGATGCAAGTGATTTAGATTCCTACTGCTTTTAAATAGATTTTTATTTAAAATATTATTTACTTTAATTTCAGTGGAATTGTTGGTCTGAATTACCTGGTCTGTCATTTTGGAAATAAACTTCCAAAATTTTTCTCTATATACCAGATTCCATTACTATGTTTGCTTTTTCTAAAGCACAAGAGTTTTCTAATTTTTTTAACTGTTTTGTGACTTGTTTGCTATGTAAATTAGTTTGTGACCATGCTTGTAGCAAAAGTTTTGCTTAAAAATGGGATATTCTCAATGTTCTGCTGAGATTCTATAGATCTGAGTGAGCCGTAATATAACAAGCAGACCTGTTATATTGATTATTATTATTATTACTAGTTATTTGGCTTTTTTTGGTCACACCTGGCGATGCTCAGGTATTACTCCTGGCAGTGCTCAGGGTAATTTTTGGGATCCCAGAAATCTAGCTGGGCCATGTACAAGGCAGGCACCCTACCTTCTGTACTATCACTTTGGTTGTTGTTGTTGTTATTATTATTATTATTATTTTGTGTATGTGTGACGTTGTTAGATATTTGGGATGGTTTGAGGATGGAATTTGGAAATAGTAATTTGTCCAGGGTCCATTATATTCATTAAGTTTCACCTTTTACCATGTTGCAGGAGAGTCCCCAATAACCAGATAGACAATTTCATTTTCATTTCTTCTATGTAGGAAAACAGACTAGCAAGTTGTACCTGCATAGGCAGTGTTTCCCAGACTGGGCGGATTGTGTGTGTGTGGGCAGTACCAGGACAATATAGGGAGACAGTAGTAGTTTCAGATACAATTGGGAGGCACTTTCTGTTTGATAACTTAAGGTAGGTTTCTAGGAAGATGGTGATTTTTCCCCCTCTAAAATGCGAGTGGTACAGCCAGGAGTGGTTCCTGAGTGCAGAGCCAGGAGTAACCCCTGAGCGTTGCTGGGTGTGACCCAAAAAGCAAAAAAAAAAAAAAAAAAAATTCGAGTGGTAGATAAGTTTGGGAACTTCTGGTTCGAATGCTGATTAGAATGCTGATGTGGGTCTATAGTATAACAGCTGAGGGGAAAGTTAACTGCTAAACTCAGAGAAAACTCGAGATTGTTCATGTCATTATTATTGGGAATCAGTAATTAGTCCCCATTTGCTAAATCTGACAGCAAAACTGCATGTTACATCTCTAATGTGCTTGGCTCTTTGGTAGAATTGTATCCAACTCCCTTGTTTACCCAACTATCAATAGCAAGAGTGCGTCATCTTATCTATTGTCTATACCTGGGAAATTCTACACGTCTACTTTTGTACCCTGTTGAATTGTTCATCTGCCAGTTCCTCATGTCAAGCTTGAAGTGACAGCTTGTTATGCACTTTGTATAATTTGCTTTTAAGTAAGATTGTCTCAGAGGGCATCTTAAAGCTCACACGTAGGTGTATATGTAGTTCTGATGAAGAAACTATTCTCTAATCCATGACTTAAAAATAATAATATTTCTCATTTTGTTCTAAAATCTGAATTCTGTAAGGTCTTTCAGAGGTCACATGATGTTTGTTTCCAAATTGTACAAGGCTTAATATAGACTTTGTGACTCATTTATTCCAATTGAAGTGAGCATTTACATTTTATAACTGTTTGACATATTGTGTTGTATTTGTGAATTCATGATAGCATGTTGTCAGAGAAGATGCAGTTTTGTTATTTGAGCTTTTAACTTCTCAGAAACTGCAGCTGTTTCCCCTCGCTAATTTAAATTTAAAATAAAATTACCAAAGTGATGCACATTTGCTATGGACAACTTTAAAATATTGTACAAATCTGTAAAGTAAAAATGAGTGACTATGTCTGTCTCCCAATTTTATTTTCCATTGGCAACCACTGTTGATCACTTTTATTGTGCATTATTCTGAGGCTACAATTATTTATCATAAATTTCCTCCGTAACTAAAATATATACTGAAAGTTTATAAAACACATTTTTCTTTGATAGGCAAAAAGTGCTGGATCTTTCTGCACATGCCAAGATGTGATTTGTTATCTTTTGTAAACCACTCATTTTCCTTTGTTTCTTTCCAACTGCTCACAGAAAGAAAATGTTTATTATTGATAGCATGAGTTTATGGAAAACGTTTTCTTTTAACACTTAATTGTGCTAATAAGCAATCAATAATGTATGGACCTTATATCACAGGGGAAATTAAAGATCACTAGTTGTCTAGATTTTACCCAATTGACTATGATAAGGCTATTAAGTTTGATTATTCATGGAGAAAAAGTCAATTTCATTTTCATTTCTATATGAGGGTCACTAATTAAAAATATAAATATGGATCTATCTGTTTCTGGAAGAGTTGCTCATTAATCAGACTCCTAAGAATTTCTCTCACCACTGAATTTAGGGTAGCATACTCATTGCATAGAAAACAGGAACAGGATACTCAGCAGGTGCTTATTTAAATGAATTTTAAGCCAGTAGACATTAAAAATCAAAGAAATCTACATATTGATAAGATGAAATATAGTCCAGAATGCTTTTGCTTTGTCTTATGTCTTTATTTCACTGCTGCTAGAATTAAAATTGATACTAGCTTTTTCTTGTCGTTTCGCTGTTTCTATATTGCTAATAGACTTTCAGGTATTTTAGTAAACTGGTAAAAAATTATTAGAATATCAATAGTATTAGTTTAGTTAATAGATTTATATAAGTTCTAAGGAACAGAGAATAAAATAGAGGCTTAATTAATTAAATATATTCTTTAAAGTATTTCTTATTGTATATTATTTTATCATCCAGAAGTTACTAGGTGCTATGTTATTAGGTACCATCTACATACTTTTCTATTTAGCAGCAGTTTCACTTGCACTTCCTTTGGTCTTCCCCATCTCAGGAACTATAATTCACCCAGTAGTCAACTAGGATTTACTCAAGATGCTTTTACTCAGATAATTTCAATCCATTATCAAAATTTGCCCTTTTTATTTATGAAATCTCAATTCCATGCATTTCTGTCTAATAAAAGCTGTCATTGCTTCTAATCATATTCTCTGCAGTGGCTTCCATTCGAGAGGATCACTCTCTTTCTGTACTTGCCTCTGTGCACCTAACAGTGTCCTTATCCTCTTTTAAAATCCATACACCCGCTGCTTCTGTTCCAAGTTATTGTAGGGCTCATTCCTTCTTTTCGTTTAGGTTTCCAGTGAAATGTCAGCAGCTTGAGAGAGGTCTTGCTCTCCGTCTGCCCCCAGGTTTGTTAGATAAAATATTTGAGGTAGATGATTTGAGAAGAATTGTTCCTTAGAACATGCGATGAAAGAGGCGTCGGTGGTGTTGTGTCCTTGTCAACACGAACATGGCCATCAACATTGATTCATTTGAATGCCTGACAAACCGGATAGGATGATTACACTTGAGGAGATGTGGCCCACTGCCAGCAATTTCTATCTTCATTGTCTACGCACCAATATCCACATACAAAGAAGATGAAATTGAGAAATTCTACATGGAATTGAGGAGTTCTATAAAAAAGATCACACCTTCTACAAGATCATAGTCGGTGATTTTAATGCCAAGATAGGAACAAGAAGATCGGCTGAAGAACTCCACATCGGGACCCGTGGCCTAGAATGGAATGAACAGGGTGAGAGACTATCTGAGTTCATCATGTCCACCAAGACCATTCATGGGAACTCACAGTTCCAGAAAGCTGAAGCGAAACGTTGGACATGGGAATCTCCTGGCGGACAGTTCCACAATGAAATTGACCACATCATCTTCAATCTACGGTTTTGTCTGACCGATGTTGCTGTCGTCCCCAAATTCCAAACAGGATCGGACCACTGTCTCCTTCATGCAAAATTCTACGTCCCAGCGACGGGAGAAAAGGCTGCGAAGTTTAAGAAGAGAACTCCCAGAACGACCACCAACTGGGAACTCTTTGGCACCATTGCAGCAACATGGGAAGACACCATCATTGACAACATTGATGAAGAATACAACCGACTGGTTCAGCATCTCCATGATTTTGTGAAGAATGCCGAGAGAGAGAGAAAGACACAAAAGGACGCTTGTCTTCAGAAACTCTTGAGCTCATTCGCCAATGTGGCAAGGCACCAGCCTTGGGAGACCAAATGCTAACATCCAAGCTTGCTAAACAATGCAGAGAAGCGATAAAAAGACCTCAAAGACAGAAGAGCAGAAATACTGAAAGATGCAGCAGAAGCCGGGAAAAGCATTCGCACTGCCCGCCTGTCCTTCGCCAACTATAAGACCAAGATGACTACCCTCCGATGCCCTGATGGATCTATCACATCTTCCAGAAAGGCAATGGAGAAGATTATCCAGGACTTCTACTCAAATCTCTTTGATAGCCACATCCACCTGCCCACATACCAAATTCCACAGGATAGATATGTCATTCCCAACGTTCTCCCTTCTGAAATCCGACATGCCATCTCGTCGGTAAAGAAGGGAACAGCACCAGGCCCAGACAAAGTCAGACCCGAACACCTGAAGAATCTGCCATCGGTACTCATCAATACACTAGTTCGGCTCTTCACACGCTACCTGTCCGAATGCAAGTTGCCCTCCCAAAGGAAAACCAGCAGGACAGTTCTACTGTTCAAGAAGGGAGACATTCATGACATCGGCAACTATCGCCCCATCTGCCTGTTGTCCATCATCTACAAGCTATTTACACTAGTCATCCTGAACAGGGTTAGCAGAACACTAGATGAAGGACAACCATGCGAGCAAGCTGGCTTCTGGAAAGGATTCAGCACAATTGACCATATCCACACAGTAACCAAGCTCATTGAGGTTTGTAGGGAGTACAAGATGCCGCTCTGTCTCACGTTCATTGATTTACAGAAAGCCTTTGATTCTATGGAGACTGAAGCAGTCATCGAAGCCCTAGTCAAACAGGGTGTTCAAACCCAATACATCAAGACCCTTCGTGAGCTGTATTACGGATTCACCACCAGTCTTACCATTCTACAAAGAAGTGATCATTGATGTCAAAAGAGGGGTTCGACAGGGTGATACCATTTCACCAAAACTCTTCAGCGCCACCCTCGAGAACATCATGCGACAATTAGAATGAGAAGGAATGGGAGTGAAGATAGATATTCGGCAACTACACCACCTCCGCTTCGCTGATGACATCGTTCTAATAACACCGAACATTAGCCAAGCAGCACAAATGCTGTCTGACTTCGACCAAGAATGTGGAAAGATAGGTCTACAGCTGAATCTAAAGAAAACCATGTTTATGAAAAATGAACTAGTTCAGAGGCCCCATTCACTCTCAATGGAACAAACATCTCTGAATGCAGCAGTTATGTGTACCTAGGTCGAGAAATCAACATGATGAATGACCTAAAACCTGAGCTGTGCAGGAGGAAGAGAGCGGCATGGAATGCCTTCAAAGGCATTGGAGAAATAGCTAAAAGGACAAAGAACCTCCGACTTCGGGCACATCTCTTTGACTCCACCGTTCTCCCTGCATTAACATACGCCTCAGAGACCTGGGCCCTACGAAAGCAGGATGAGAATGCTATTCGTGTCTCCCAGAGAGGAATCGAAAGAGCTATGTTTGGAATATCTCGCCTCACTCAAGTGAGTGAAGGAATCTGGAGTTCCGACCTCTGTCGCTATTCCAGAATCAGGGATGCTATCTTGTTTGCCAAGGCATCGAAAATCAGATGGGCTGGACATGTAATGCGATTTGGAGACAATCGCTGGACTAGAGCCGTTACCGACTGGATCCCATGGGATGTCAAAGATCACGTGGCTGCCCACCTACAAGATGGTCCGCCTTCCTTGTCAAGACCCTGAAGGAATGGTTTGAGGCTCTTGATATTCCTGAATCAACCAGATGCCATTGGGCTACATTGGCACCTGATAGGGTCCAATGGAAATGTTACTGGCGCCTGCTCAAGCAAATCGATAAATAACGGGATTCAAGTGATCAAGTGAAGTTGATTTGAGACATTGCTCTGATTATTGCCTTTTTTTTACTTAATATATCTTTGAGATTGTCCCATTTCAGCATCTAGTAAATGTTCCATTTCATTTATTTTTATATCTTAAAGCTTTCCCTTGCATAAACATGCCATAAACTATTCTCCTAAAATAGCCCTCTGAGAATTAGCAGTTTCTTAACCCTTTTACATAAAGGATGACTAGCAGCTTATCTTACATAATGTGTTGAAACTCTGGAAATTCAAAGTGACCTCCAATATGGAGTTCTTTATCCCCTTTGCTATCATGTTCATACACTGCTCCCTTAATCTCTACTTACATGGCATTTCTTAGTTTATCTATAACATTGTGATCATGTGACTAAGGATGAATAAGTGTGTGAGTGCTGAACTGTCTCTCTGAAAACTAAGCCACTAGTGGGCTTCCAGGGTAATTATAGTTTCTGTGCTGTTGAAACTTACAAAGTGCCTTCTGTGTTTATTCACTTTTAATTAGGCAGTTTGTGCATATGTGTATGCATATATATGAGTATGCGCTTAAATATATATTTATTTCATTTTAGAATACTTTCATGTCCTTTCATTTATGCACTCATAGTTTTCTTTTCTTTTTATTTTTTGCTTTTTTTTGGGGGTCACACCTGGCAATGCTCAGGGGTTTCTCCTGGCTCTGCACTCAGGAATTACTCCTGGCGGTGCTCGGGGACCATATGGGATGCCGGGATCGAATCCGGGCGGCATGGGCTGGCCGCGTGCAAGGCAAACGCCTACCCGCTGGGCTATTGCTCTGGCCCCGCACTCATAGTTTTCTTTAGACAACTAAAACAGAGCCAGTATACTTATCTCTTAATTGAGTTTTGGCAATAAATTACTCCCCCAAGCCCCAGAGGCTTAAAAAAGGGGGGAAAGTTGTTTCTCCTTTGTGAAAAAGTACAGAGTTGAGGGTTCCATGTAAACACACGTGCTGTGGTAGATTAGGTACCCATAAATGTGTAGGATAATTTCTGGGCTGCCTATTCTATTCCATTAGTCTATGTGTGTGTTTTTATTCCAATTTCAAATGGTTTTATTTATATATTCATTATTTATTTATTTATTCATTATTCATTCATTCATTTATTTATCTTTTTTGGGTCACACCCAGCTATGTTCAGGGGTTACTCCTGGCTCTGCACTCAGGAATTATTCCTGGTGATGCTCGCATGACCATATGGGATGCCGAGGATCTAACCCAGGTCAGCTGCATATAAGTCAAACGCCCTACATATTGGACTATCTCTCTGGTCCCTGTTTATTATTATTTTTTTGTGTGCATCTGGAAATGCTCAGGACTTACTTCTGGCTCTCTGCTCAGGTAGATGTACTTCAGACTCACACTTCTAGTAGTACTTGGGAGGACTGCATGGGTGCCAAGGATCTAACTGGGACCGGCTACTTGATAGATGAGCACCTTAGCTGCTGTCCTATCTCTCTGGCCCCTCCACACTGTTTCAATCTCTACTGCTTGGTACTATAATTTAAGGCCATACGATATTTTCATTTTTCTTTTTCTCAGAGTTGCTTTGGCTATCTTGTAGCTTCATGCAAACTTTAAAATTGTTCTATTTCCTTGAAAATGTTTTTAAGGGGCTGGAGCCATAGCACAGCAGGTAGGGCGTTTGCCGTGCACGCCAGCCTAACTGGGTTCGATCCCGGCATCTCATATGGTCCCCGAGCACCGCCAGGAATAATTCCTGAGTGCAGAGCTAGGAGTTACCCCCTGAGCATAGCCGGGTGTGACCCAAAAAGAAAAAAAAAAAAGTTTTTAATATTTATATTGGGATTATGTTGAATTACGGATTGCTTCAAAGAGTATTGCTGTTTTGGTCATATTTATTTTTTTTAATAACAGGACCATATTTATTTCTTTACTTATTTTTTCTTATAAGTTTTATTTTTATAGAACATGGTGATTTATAAAGTTATTAATAGTTTAGTTTTTAAGTTGGTTAATAAGTTTTGGTCTCATGATTTCAGTGTTGTTGACTCTGTGATTAACATTCAGTTTTATCATTCTTAACACCACCAATGTACCTTGACCTTTGCTCCCTGTGGCTTATCTCTCTCTTCTCCCCTTCCCTCCGCCCACCTCATTGTCTTTCCTTCTCCTCCCTATACTTTGATACCCAGGGTCATCTAGGCATAATGGTGGTGCATCCCCACTTTAAACCCTTGCATTTCTCATCCAGTCACTCTAAAAGCCACATAGAAGCGACATCATCCTGTGTTTATCCTTCTTCTGGCTCACTTTATTTGACATATCTTCCAGTTTTATGCCAGCAAATTGCATGATTTCATCGTTATTTACAGTGACATTCCTTTGTGTGATCTTCATACTAATCTGCATGATCTTCATACTAGTCTGCATGATCCACTGATCTCTTGTTGAACATCTAGGTTAATCCCAAATCTTAACTATTATACTAAGCGCTGCAGTGAATAATGGTGTGCACATGTCCTTTTGAATGAATGTTCTGTCCTGAAAGTACCCCAAAATGAATTGCTGTGTCTTATAGTAGCAAAATTTACTGAGAACCTTCGATGTTTTCTGTAGTGGGTGAACTAGACAACATTCCCATCAGCAGTGTACTTAAAAAAGAACAACAACAACAACAACAACAACAACAACAACAACAACAACAAAATCCAAAGACCCCCTCCAAAAATGGGGAGAGGAAATGAACGGGGACTTCTCTGAGGAAGATCACTGAAGGCTAACAGGCACATGAAAAAAACATTCATCATCACTTACTATTAGGGAAATCACGTTAAGACAGCACTGAGATACCATCTCACACCAGTGAGAATGGCACGTATCAAAAATACCAGGACAGGGGGCCGGAGCGATAGCCCAGCGGGTAGGGCGTTTGTCTTGCACGCGGCCGGCCTGTGCCAGCCCGGGTTCGATCCCCGGCATCCCATATGGTCCCCCCGAGCACCGCCAGGAGTAATTCCTGAGTGCAGAGTCAGGAGAAACCCCCGAGCATCGACGGGTGCAACCCAAAAAGCAAAAAACAAACAAACAAACAAAAAACCCCAAAATACCAGGACAGTCTGCTTTGGTGGGATGTGCTTTACTTGATGGAATACACATGTTTTCTATCCACCGTGTCCTTTATCATTACAGCTACTGCTCATTTTATTTAGGGACGATAGAAGAGGTTGTGTTGGAATTTGCACAATTTATTGCAAGAAAAGTTTGCATCAGCGAGAAAATTTCTTTCGTGTTTAGAATCCAATGAAACATTTTTAAGTTTGACGTTTGTTTTGATTTTTCACATCTGATCTGTTTTTTGGATATCAGAGAAGAAAAGGTTGACACAGGAGTGCACAGGCCTTTTAATTATTTGCTTTATGTAAACTTAAAAAAGTTTCCTAGGCAGCTCATGCTTATAGATAATTAAGATGAAAAGAACAAAAATGGAATAGTTTATTATTATGAGAGTAACAAATGTTGTTGTGGCAAAATTTGATTTTTTTCTCTATCACCAGGGGGCACTCTTTTATAGTTTATTTGATCTTCTAACTTGATCTATTGAATTATTATTGCTGTTATTATCATTATTATTATACTTTGAGCATTTTGAGAGCTTTATTGTCATTCAGGTTTGAATTATTTGGAGACTTAATGATTGTTTTTTTTGTAACTTAAATTGTTTTGGTTTGTCTTATAACAGCACTATTAAATGGAACTATGCAAACAAGCTAATTTTAAATGCTTTAAGAAGTAGTTTATCTGGCTTAAAATGTTCATTTAGTCCTTTTTTGTTGGTGTGTTTGTTTGCTTCACAGTTCTATAAAGTCACTATTCCTGTTTGTATTAAGGTTTCAGATAGAGTGGAGCGTCGGCTTCAGGAAATAGAACGAGAGATGCGCACGGAAAGAGAGCTAGTGGAAAAACGGCAGGATCAACTGGGACTTCTTTCTTTGCAGCTACGGGAGGTTTGTGAACAGTAATTTCTCCAATATAAGTCTTGAGATTGAATAGTTATTTAGCTATTTCAGGTTGTAGTCATTGCGTGTGACAGTTATCAGTCAGACCAGAGGAGAGAATAATAGTTCATAGTAATAATGTGTGAAGACAGATGTATGTACCTGCTTCAAACCCAGTCTGTTGCTTTTGGCTGTGTGACTTTGGATATGTTCCATATTTTGTTTAGATGCACTTTCTCTGGGAAAAGCATTCACTTAATCTTTTGGTAAGGATAACTATATTAATACCAGTAAAGTATATAAACTTATCTAGCATGCTAAAATGTTAATAGAAAGGAGAGTCACTGTGGTTAGTGTTTCTTGATTTGAACTAAGTCTGGGGTCAGTACACTGTGTTTTGATGGCCCGAATTTGGTCAGTGTCAAGTTTTGTGTAGTTTTAAGTTTTACTGTAAGCAACTTCCACTCACTTACATGTTGTCTGTGGGGTACATTTGTGACCCGGCAAGAGAGTTGAGTAGTTGTGAAAGATATTGAATCACCAAGCGTGGACTGTTTCTCCCTTTTACTTTTTCCATTTGGGGGGGAGGGTGTTGCGTCATACGTACCTGGTGGTGCTCAGGAGCCTGGCTGTGCTTGGGCCCATGGTGCTGGGGTCTGAAGCAGCAGAGGAGAATGAATTCGGTGTGTCAGCTATCTCTCCAGACTACCTGCCCCTCTTAGAGAAAGTTGATGCCGTGGGTGCCTAGTGATAGTCGAAATAGAATTCTCTTAAAATTGAGATACTTTTTTCTGTTTTGAAATCTGAGACTTTGGAAGAAGTTGAAAAATTAGGACAGAAGATTTCTATATACTCCTCATAAATTCGCTCAGACTGCATCGCACTCTATGTGATTTATAAACGCTCTTGCACCTAAATAATATAGTAACTGTTGTTTCATCATCACTAAAAGTTAACCATGGCTCAGTAATATGGTTTAATCTGTAGCTTATTCACAAATTTGACTTGATTTTTTTTTCTTGGACAGGATACAGTAAAGTATACAATCATCTTTTCTCTTTGGTGTCTTTTAACCTAAAACTTTTAATTTCAGTTTTTCTTTGCTTTCAGAATAGCTGCCATGTTATTTTGCTTTCCATTTGGGGTTCTTCTTTACTGTATTGAGTTTTTGAGCTTTTGACAGGAAACCTAGAGAACTAGTGTTTTCTTCCTCGAATATCATATTAGGAGGCATGTAATATCTGTCTGTCACCTTCTTGTGAAAATTGAGCATTTGGTTAAGATGTTGCCTGCCAGGTGCCTTACTAGAAAGTTATTATGCCTTTTACATTCTTTTATTTTATGGGAAGAATTTTTTGAAATTTGGAAATAATTTATTATACTTTCACCTATAAATTTTAGAGTATTGATTTATACATTTAATACTTATTACTAAGTGAAGTTAAATGGTGTTTTAACACCAATTTATATGATCTCTCTAATAATGGCTGTGCCCTTAGGATATTCTTTTCGCTGGTCATGAGTTTAGTATGTAATAGAGCCGTTTGTATAGAAGGGTTAAAATCGACATTCGAGGAATATATAAGACCCAGAAACCCTTGAAATTGGTAGGGATAAAAGAATGGTGGTGTCTGGAGATGCTAATGCATTCAAGTGGTTTTGGGTTTGAGAGGGGTTTGGGAAGGGCTTTCTCAGCACGGGGACCCAGGAAAGCGATCTCAGAAGTTGCAAGGCAAGCTGGGGACTGGTGCCCTGATGCGCCCCATAGCAAAAAGGAGGCCAGTGTCAGTTTTCTGGATTTTGGGGGCATGCATTTGCTTTGGTTTGGGAGAGGTTTAGGAAGGGCTTCCTCAGTCCATTGGTCTGGGGGGGGGTGGCCCCCAGAAAGGGTCACAGACTCTGCAGAAGTTGCAAGACAGTCCTCTCTTCAGATTTATCAGTTGCTTGCTTGCTTGCTTTCTCCTTCCCTCTCTCCCTCCCTCTTTCCCTCTCTCTCTCTCTCCCTCCCTCTCTCCTCCCTCTCCCTCCCTCTCCTTCCTTCCTCCCCTTCCTTCCTTCCTCTTCCTTCCTTCCTTCCTTCCTTCCTTCCTTCCTCTCCTTCCTTCCTTCCTTCCTTCCTTCCTCCTTCCTTCCTTCCTTCCTTCCTCCCTCCCTCCTCCTCCTTCCTTCCTTCCTTCCTTCCTTCCTTCCTTCCTTCCTTCCTTCCTTCCTTCCTTCCTTTCATCTTCAAAACTGGTGTAGGTTTGTGAATTCTCATATTGTATGTTATTACTAGTATTATAGAAAATTCATTTGTTGAAACTTTGAAATTGCCTTTAAATGTTAAATTTATATGTAAGGTATAAAATTACAGAAAGAAGGATTTTTTTTTTCATTGAATCACAGTGGCATACACAGTTGCCAAGTTGTTAATGATTAGGTTTAGCTTATACAATGTTCCAACACCCATCCCTTCACCAATGCACTTTTCCCACCTCCCATGACCCCAGTTTCCTCCTCACCCCCTTTTGGGCATTATGGTTTACAATACAGATATGAAAGTCATGAATTTTGCATATAAATGGAAGCACATGGAGAGAATCCTGCTGAGTGAGATGATTAGAAGAGGGACTAAGGAATGACTGAACTTCTGTGTGGAATACTGAACAGTCAGGAAAAACGGGCCAGGAGGACAGGTTGGTGGTTGGAAGTTGCCCCAAGTGTGTGTGGGGACAGAGGGAATTTAGGATAGAGAAGGAGCCAGTATGATAGTACTAATCAGAAATGATCACTCTGAACAGGAACTGGGAAATACTTTTTATTTTTTTTAAACAAGATGGTTTTCCCTAAAAGCATTTCTGTTAGTACACTTGCATTTACTCGGAGATCATTAACCTTTTAAAATGGACAGATTAAATAAAAAAAATTTTTTAAGTATTAAGAGACACTGCCAGTTGAAAATTTGGAATAAAAATTGTCATTGAAATTATAAACTGATAGAAAAATATGCTTTTAATTTCTAAAATTCAACTTATCTCTATTTCATGAGAAGAGCCCTGCCCTTTGTTGTTGGTAATTGATTTGAAGAAGACGCTTTGTTGAATAATTAGATACAGCAAGTGGGTAGCTTTTTTTCTTTATCAAATAACAAAATAAAACCTTGATTTTTTATACATTTGTTCTCCTAACAAATTGCTCTGGTGAGCTTAAGAATAGTACTAAAGAGACGATTGTTCTTTTTTGCAAGAGAAATTTAGACAAATTTTCCATACTTATTTTCTTCTCCCTGCAGAATGCACAAAAATTACAAAGAATGAGGAAGAGAGGCAGATTGTTTCCACCCCAGTTTTGAGAATCAGAGCTTGAGTAATTGTCAATTTGACTAAAAGCTGGAGCTGCAATTTGAAATTCCTTCTCTGACAATACAGTAAAGGATCACTCTCGATAAGAAATGTTTAACTTCATATTTTGCCACTTTAATATAAGCACTGACCTATGGGCCTTTAAAAGGTGGTTTTGGATTAAACAGCGCAGTGGGGACGGAAAGGATTAATTTAGGCTGATACGGTTTTTCTACTCCCAAGTTAAGTGGTTTAGACAGTTCTGCAAAGGTTATGTTTAAGGAGAGACAACATTGTGCTTTCTCTTTGATATTAAAAAAATACTTGTGGAAATGTCTGTGCTGTATAATAACTGATATATTTTGTTTCCGGCTGTGGTGAGTTGAATCTATAGGTGAGGAGTTGGCTTTAGAAGTTTAGCTACCACCACCTTAAAATATATAATTTAATGAATTTAATGGTACTGAAAGTTGTGACACTTAAGGGAGAGGGAGTGTTCATTAAAAAATTCTAGGATGTCAGAATTCTAGTTGTAATGCTGCACTACTTCTAGGGAGTAAAACCGTGTTTTGGCTAAAGCTACTGCTGTTGCGAAAAACGGCCTAATAAGGGCCTCAGGTTCTCTGAGAGTTGTGCATTGCCCTTCAGTGAAAAACAGTCTTGCTCACTGGAAATTAGTTGAGGAAAAGCTATTCTCCTTTCCTTGTTTAGCGTTTCCAAGGGATTATTCATTCTTTTTTGCCTTTTTTTTTTTTTTTTTTTGCTGGTTTCTATTTTTTTTTTTTTTTTTTTGTTCTGGCCTAAGCAAAGAGGCTGTGCAGTCCCTGGAATTTGCTTTTATTTGGGGCAGCCATGTGCAAGGCAAGTGCCATGTGCAAGGCAAGGCATTCCTTAACCCTTAACTCACCTTCAGACCTCATGTATCATAATTTTTTTTTTTTTTTTTTGCTTTTTGGGTCACACCCGGCAATGCTCAGTGCTTAGGGGTTACTCCTGGCTGTGCACTCAGGAATTACTCCTGGCGGTGCTGGGGGGACCATATGGGATGCCGGGGATGGAAGCCAGGCCGGCATGGGCCGACAGCGTGCAAGGCAAGCGCCCTACCTGCTGGGCTATCGCCTCCGGCCCCTCATGTATCATAATTTAAACAGCATTGTTTGGATTTCTCAATAGAAGTCTGTCTGGAGAGACGCGTGCTTCATATTAGTTGTGGAATATATTCTTTTAAAATTTCAATGTTTTTCTAATACTCTGATCCTTTACTAATTTGATTAAAATGTTAAGGCTATAACTCCAGTAATTGTTAAGTAATTGTGCAAACAATAAAGATTCTCCCTATGAATTCATGCTTGTAGTAAATCTAGTAGATTGGTGTTTCTTAGAGTCGCATGAAGGATGGGTTTAGACTGTAAGCTCAAGACAGAATTCTAGGTTCAGATCCTTATATTTCTTATATTTATGTCATCAAAATAATCCAACATCTCCATACTTCTATTTTTAGCTGTATTTATCTCTTTCTAATTTTATCCATTCTGATGGTATAAAGTGTTATAATTTTTATGTTTATTTGTGTTTCCCTTTTAGTAAATTTGGACAGTTTCTACATATATGTTGGCAGTTTGTGTTTGTCTCTGTTCATAAGTTTTGCTCAGTATAAAATATGGGATTATCTTGTTTCTTGTTCTATATCTAGTTTCCTAGTTATAGCTATTAGGGTTTTTTTTTAATACTTTGCTGTTGATCTTTTTCTCTATTCCTGAACTGATACTTGTTTCTCCCCAATAGAATAAATTTTACTACATTTTGATAAATGATAGTGCAAATAACTTGTCATGAAAAATTCAGTTGATATCTTGATTATAATTGCACTTAACATATAGATAAGTTGAAGAGGTATTTTCTTTCTTCTTTTATTTTTTTTTTGGCTGTACCTTGAGGTGTTCTGGGTTTTCTCTTGGCTCTCTACTCAGGGATCACCCCTGGTGGTTTAAGACTAGGGCTGTGGACGCCATGCTGCTTGGGCCCTGCATTGCTGGGGATGCACACACCAACCCAGCGGAGTGGAGGGTCTGTGGGCGTACATGCCCAGTTGCTTATAGGTATATGTGGGGCTGCAATTTAACCTGGGTCTGGCATGGTCCCCTAACTGCTTGTCCTACCTTCTAAACCCAGTGAGTTTATTTTTGTTTTTGGTTTTTTTTTTTTTTTTTTTGCTTTTTGGGTCACACACAGCGATGCTCAGGGATTACTCCTGGCTCTGCACTCAGGAACTACTCCTGGCGGTGCTCAGGGGACCATATGGGGATGCCAGGGATGGAACCCGGTCGGCTGCCTGCAGGACAAACATCCTACCTGCTGTGCTATCGCTCCGACCCCCTAGTGAAATTTTTTTTTCTGATTTTTTCAATAATGTTTTGATAGTCTTTTACAAAAGTCATAGGTTTTGTGTTAGACTTATGTTTTGTTTTTATATAGTAAATATGATATTTTCCTTGCTTTCATATGTTTCTTCTATCCAACAGTTGTGTCTAATGATCTTATTAGTTCTAACTTGTTAACAGCGTTACTCACATATTATATGTTGTGTAGATAATCATTTCATTTGAAATAATCAGCAATTCCTTTTTTTAATTCTCTTTTGTTGTTTCATTGCATTAGCAAGAAACTCCAGTGCCACATTGAATAGAAGCAAAGAAAGCAGGAATCCTTTCTTTATTTCTGTATTTAGGATGCTGCATCTGGGTGTTAACCTTGTTGCCTGCTATTTGTTTCTGGTTTCAAGGGTACCCAGCCTCCCTATTAGATTAAGAGCTCTGCCTTCTCTCCTGCAATGCCAGTTGCTGAGATTTTTCCCTTTCAAATATATTGTGAAATACATCATTACTCTTGCTGCTGTAGTTCTCTTGTTATTTAAAGCCCGTTGAGTCTGAAAGTATGTTGAGACCTTTTTGCTCTCTTGGTACTTTGTCATATTTTTCTTTTTTCCATAACTGAGTCAACTTGTGACTTCTGGATGATATTTATGTTTATGATTAAAATCAACTCCACTCTTTTTGCGGTACTCTTGGTTTTCAAAGCACACACAAGTACCTAATGAAGTGAATTTAGCCATTCTTCCTTTTCTGCTCCCTGACACTATTGTTAAAGAGATAAATGCTCTGTTTCTTGAATGCTTGTGAAAAATCATCCAGAAAATCTTTTTACTACTATTATGGATAACAGTCCTTTGGAAATTGAGATTTTAATTCCTCAGTATTCATTTTTTGTTTATATAGCTTTATATAGTTTATATAAAGTTTTAAATTAGTTTTTAATTAGTTGTTTTGGGGTCACTTGTAGAGGAGCTGGGAGTTGTCATGCTCTGCTGGGAATGTAACCCAGGGGCTTCTGTATGTGAATCATGTGTCCGACCATTTGAGCCATATTCCCGCCCCTTTTACTGTTTATTTTCGTTTATTGTCCCTTATCTTTGTTTTGTTGTTATATGGGAGCATGATTTTGCTTGTGGTCTTTGCACCTGTGTTGGTTGCAGTGTTTGCATGCTTGGTAATGGTTGCTGCACAATTAGCTACAGTTGTCACTGAAAGGTTGCATTGCTGTGCTCACGCTTTCTTGGTTGCCATGTGCAAGCGATTGCTCGCTTTCCTGTGGTACCAGGCTCTCACATGGATCACGCTGCGTGGGGGTGGTTCTGGGGACTGACCTTCAGTCCTCATTGCCTGCCAGGCAGGCGTCTGTCTCTGAGTTTGTACAGCACCTGGCTGTAGAAAATTGTCAAGTCATTTTGATAATTAATGGTTTTATAAGTCATCCATTTTGCTATATTTTTGCAATCAATTTTAAACGCAGTCCTAACTCTGCTTTATTACTTTTTTCATCTTTCTGAATCCATGGCCTTTTTCCCTTCTCAGACAGTTTAGTTACTGCTTTGCCCTCCGCCTTACTGGTCTTGATGAACTTGTTGCTTAGTTCTTATTTGAACTATTTATTATGTCATAACTTCGCTTTTTAACTAACTGCACTGCATTTTTTCCTCACTGTTTATTTTTAGGGTTTGAAAGTTAAATAATTGATAATCAAGTTTTAAAAATCATATTATATTTTAAAAACTAAATTATCTTTGAGTAAGCTATGGATTTTTAAATAATTTGTGTTATGTTTTCTCCTGGGACTTAATACTTCTTAATGCATTTGGAGATTTTCAGATACGTATGCAGTTTTCTTTTTAACACATTTTAATATTGTAATGTAAATTTTGAAATTGTTTAAAGTATTTTTGTTTTTAAGTTGAGGTGTCATGATTTACAGTGGAATTATTTTTGTTTTGAAATTGATTTTTATACCAGTTCTTAATGCAATGATGTATTCATATATGGCACACACACACACACACAACACACATAAACACACATGACTACTCTTAGTTGAGCTCAGACCCAGTATGGTGGGGCTTAGTGTTGCATGGGAGACCCCGAACTACAGTCAATAGTGCTCAGGTGCTTTAAACCCAGGGTCTTACGCATGCAGTACACCAGCTTGACCACTGAAGCCACATCCTCTGATATGGCTGGTTTAGTTGGCATTGCTAGTATCATCCTGGTATTTAGAAGTGAGTTTGCATTTTATTTGTTACTTTATTCTCTCTCTCCCTTTTTTCTCCCTTTCATTTTTCTAGCTTTTCATTGCTTTCAAATGTGCTATGCAATTATTTTTATGCTTTCTGCTGACTTTGAGATCAGTAGATTACACATTCCCATCCTTTATATGGTTCTTCTAAAATTCGAATATTGCAGCATTAAGTTTAAATCATTTTAGAAAATATGTGCTCTAGCAACTGTGTCTTTTTTCTCATTTTCTTATTGAACTCCTCCCACCCATCCTTTATATCTCCTTCTGATATTTGGTGTAACTTAGTATGGTGTAACTTAGTATGACTTATAGTTTTCAGCCTTTATTTTTAATCATTGTCATCTCTAATAATTGCTCTGCCCTCTTCTTTTCTAAAATCACCCTTTCTGCTCCATTTCTCCTTTATATCATACTACTTCATAGCTCGTGCTGTGCTATGAAATAAATAGTACTTCATAAGCTAGACTTACCTCTTTTTGCATGATGTTGTATGTCCTCCACATTAGAAAGTCAACTCTATTACTAAGAGATTTGTTCTTTGCATCTGTTTCTGCATCATGTAGTATAGGGTCCATCACACAGCAGATATTCTCTGGATAGTTGTTGGAGGAATGCTGTTTTCATATGTGAGCGACCATTTAGCTGCACATAACTTTCTCAGTAAAGTAATATTTCAAAAGAAGGATTGTCTACCGAAATTGTGTATGTGCTCTTATTCTTGATCACTTGATCACTTGATCACTTGAATCCCGTTATTCATCGATTTTCTCGAGTGGGTGCCAGTAACATTTCCATTGAACCCTATCACGTGCCACTGTAGCCCAATGGCATCTGGTTGATTCAGGAATATCAAGAGCCTCAAACTGTTCCTTCAGGGTCTTGACAAGGAAGTCCGACCATCTTGTAGGTGGGCGGCCACGTGATCTTTTGACATCCCGTTGGATCCAGTCGGTAATGGCTCTAGTCCAGCGGTCATCCCCAAATCGCATTACATGTCCAGCCCATCTGATTTTCAATGCCTTGGCAAGCGAGACAGCGTCCCTGATTCTGGAATAGTTACGGAGGTCAGAACTCCGGATTCCTTCTCTCACTTGAGTGAGGCGTGATATTCCAAGTATAGCTCTTTCGATTCCTCTTTGGGAGACCCGAATAGCATTCTCATCCTGCTTTCGTAGGGCCCAGGTCTCTGAGGCGTATGTTAACACAGGGAGAACAGTGGAGTTAAAGAGATGTGCCCCGAGCCGGAGGTTCTTTGTCCTTTTAGCTATTTCTTCGATGCCTTTGAAGGCTCTTATTCTTCAAGAGAAGAAAGGGAACATTATTGCGTTTTAATTTCTTTGAAGTTTACTATATTGTGCCTTAAACAATTTCAGAGAATCCCATAAGCATTCTTTAAGAATGTAGTTGGGGTGTGGGATTATGGTTCAGAAACAGCCCAGGGCTGCCATGAAGGTTCACACAGGTGTGAAACTCCATCTGCGCAATCTAGAGGCGCTGCCGATTTACCTAGTGTCATCTGGGTGGCAAAGTGTTCCTTGACCCTACGCCTCAACAAAACAGTGCATCATTTCTGACATGCTCTGGCCAAGTGTGTGTGGAGCAAAGCAACCAAAAATATGCAGTAGAACTCAACAACTAAAGTATGTAGACCTGATAGTACTTTAACCAGACATTCAGATATCTTGTGATCACGTGTATGTCCCCAGGTGAGCACTTCAGTTAAAATGTACGTAGAGGGGCCAGAGCGATAGCCCAGCGAGTAGGGCATTTGCCTTGCATGCGGCCGGCCCTTGCCGGCCCGGGTTTGATCCCGGCATCCCATATGGTCCCCCGAGCACCACCAGGAGTGATTCCTGAATGCAGAGCCAGGAGAAACCCCTGAGCATTGCCGGGTGTGACCCAAAAAAAAAAAAAAAAATGCGTAGACACAGGTAGGGCATCCCTCATAAGCCTGGCATCACCTGGTACCAAATGTGTGACCCTGTTGTTGCAGTAACAATAATAGAAAGGGAAAGAAAAGGAGGAAAAATCAGACTATCACAGATTTAAGTATTTCAACTAAAAAGAGCCTTATAGTACAGTAGTTAATGTTTTTTAAATTATATCAAACAATATCAGATTATATTAAAATAAGTAAACTGATTTCTGATGTCTTATTATCTGATCAAGTTAGAAAAAGAAAATAACTTTAGGAAGGGAGTATCTAGACATATTAGTTTTAAAAAATAAGACTTCTGTGATATACTAAAAGAACGATAATTTAACTCTGTGTGAGTCTATAAATAAACTTAGTCTGTGTGGAATTATTTCTATTAGGTGTCAACAGCAAATGCTGATTGCCTTTGGGGATATTGCAAACAATGACCTGACAAGATTTTTAAAGCCTATTTATATATAATATTATTAATTTTGGAACATTTATAAGAGAATATCCAACTTTTTCATGTAATTTCTAGTCAGTGTTTCAAATGTAGATGCTGAAAATCTTTGGAGTATCTAACAGGAAGTTGCACACGTTATTGCACATGTTATTGGCCACTAGTCGGCAGTATTGAACCATCAATTGTGTCAGCAGCATTTTAGAGTTGTTAAACTTCATTGAAAAATTATTTTTTATAATATGTACTTCAACTTTCAGCCTTTGCAGCTGAAAAAAATCTAATTATTTGACTATTGATATTTGAACATTTAAAACAGGGTTGCTCTTCACAGTAGAAAAATAAAAGGTGACATGTTGAGTATTTTATGTTAAGGCATCTGCTCTGTTTTACACTGAAACTGTAATTTCTGTGCCTTTTTGTTAGCATTTCTTTCATGCTTCCTATTCAAGCTTATGGCTTCTTTTCTTTTTTTCCCTTCCTCCTGTCACTTCTGTGGAAAAATCTTTTTATACACATAGTAAAAGAAGAGCAAGACTGTGATCTTCTATGAGTTTATTTCACTGGTGTCATGCATCCCCATGCCCTCTTCTACATTTCCTGTTACTAATCTTCAAAAGGCAGAAAAGATGCTTAACGATGCTTTCTTTACATTGTTATAAAGAGCCAGACCTTTCTTGCAATTATCATTTTCTTTCTTTTCTAGTGAACCACTTGATTTCGCATCTTAATGTCTACCCACCCCAGTTATAATAATTTCATCTTGGTATTCTAATTCTGTTTGTTCTTTCTTTGGCTAATCTTGCTTGCTTGTTTTTATTTACTTAATAGGGAAGCATTTTTATAGCTCTATTATGACTCATTGCATTTCCAGCTAATTTACATTTATATTCTTTACCCTGGATACATTTTATCATGCTGAAGCTGTGGAATTAATTATTTATTGTGAAAGAAATGAAAAGTTGCTTAGGCTTTACTGCCATATCTCTGTCTATATTATGGTCAAGTTGGTGCAGTGTGCAGAGCTTAACCTTATTATGTAGTCCCTTGATGGAGCTTCTGTAGTAGTAAGAAGGTTTCATGTTTATTATCTGAGATTAGAATTCTGAAGCATTACTAACCAGTGTCAATATTGGATGGGCATCACATTAGGTTGAAGCTTTATGACTCAGAGCTGCAAAGGCTCGGTGGACTTGCTTCTCCCGAGCTCCATTGTTTTCCCCTTTCTCCTGCTGATCTGTGAACTTCTACTGAAGGCCCTAAGCCTTATTCTTTCTGTGGGGCCTTCTACTAAGTAAATTATATAATTGATGTCTTGTTTAACAGTTGATTACTTGCTCTGATAATAAAATATTTTTAATTGTATATTTAAAATTCTTGGGGGCTGGAGCACCAGCACAGCGGGAAGGGCCTTTGCCTTGCATGCAGCTGATCTAGGTTCAATCCCTGGCATCCCATATGGTCCCGGAGCACTGCCAGGAGTAATTCCTGAGTGCAGAGCCAGGAGTAACCCCTGAGCATTGCCAATTGTGACCCCCCCACCAACCAATTTTCCTGCCTATTGAGGTTTTGTAGGTGTGGCTGCAGTGCCCGGCTGCATTGGCAGGTGCCAGACAGGAGACAAGCTTGTCCATAGGGCTCTGCCCCGCGGTCCCGGATGGTTGATGGTCTGACATAGAAAAAAGACTGGGCCCCTGGGTGAACCCAGAGCCACGGCAGAGCCTGGCAAGTTACCCGTGATGTATTCGATATGCCAAAACAGTAACAATAATGAACCTCATTCCCAACTAATGGAGACATTACTGGTGCCAACTCGAGCAAATCAATGAATAATGGGAAGACAGTGATACAAGTGATACAAGTGAATGTTTCCACAGTGTTCTTGCCTTCTCCAGCTATCCCATTCTTTCTATTCTATCATTAAGTTCTGTCAGTTTCCTTTGAAAAAATAATTTTTGAGGCCAGAAAGATAGTACAGAGGGCAGGGCACCTGCTTTATAGATGGCTGACATGGTGCAATCCCCTGCATATAATCCAAACTATATTCCCCAATACCAGATTGATCATCTCTTCCAACCCCCTCTGTTGGGTGACATGGCCTACTTTAAGCTTCAGCTACACTTAGCTTGCAGCCCCTCCCAGCTCTGCTAGGGAGACTTTGAATCAGCTCAAAGGCCACCTGAAGTGTTGCATTTCAATAGAGTTGTTTACCTGTATTCTTCTCTAGATAGCCCAGCCCACCATTGCTGGACTGGGAAGTTTTGGCGATTTCTACCTATAAAATAAGCTGGGAGAGGAGAGAAGGCCCCCCCTTCTTCTTTTTTTTTTTTTGCCATTTTGGCTTCCCTTGGGCTTCTGCCTCTTCGTCATCTTCGTTTTCTGTTGGGCTTCAATACGTGGTGGCAGTCGACTTGGCCTACACGTGGTTGGGGCCTAGCTGGGTACCCAGAGTCTATTTGATTGTATATCGGAACCTGTGATAGTAAAGCCTTTTAAAACGGCGCCAGATTCCTGAGTTTTCATTCATTCCCAGCTGGCTTCAGAGGTAGAAGGGAGCTCACTTCCTGGTATTGTTGGGGACCCCAGTGGCTCCCCGACACCCCCCCAGGTTTGGTCTCTGGTTACAAACAGATTTGCTCTGCTTCAAAGCCATTCACTCTTTGAGGCCATTCAGGCTTGTCTTTAGGTAAAACAAGCTATTGTGACCTTCCTCTATCTTTTGGTTCAGAGCAGAATTTATACTAAGAGCAGGGTTTATTCCCTTTTCATAGCCAGATGGCATGTTTCCTGGTACCATCCAGTCCCTCATGAGGACTGGAATTGGGGTGTTGAGGAATTAGATGCAATCTAAATAGTACTGGGACTTGTAGTTAGAAAATATTGTGGAGTGTCCAGGAATACTCAATTCAGAGTCAAAGAAACTCAGGAATACCTGCCTCCACCTTCCTTTTGTGTTTACACAAAACCAAAATCTGTTATATGCAGAAGGCTTCTGGGAAGGAGAAAAACAGTCCCTCATCAGCAATGCAAAAACCTAGGAGTAATAGGTGGGTGTAACTCAACAATTGTGCCCATTGTAACTTCTGACTTACTCCTTTATTTCTACTGTTTTATTGTGTGTGTGTGTGTGTGTGTGTGTGTGAGAGAGAGAGAGAGAGAGAGAGAGAGTGTGTGTGTGTGTGTGTGTGTTTGTAAACTCCTTATGTACAGACCATAGATTCAGTCTGTAAATAGTCGTTATTTATATTATAAATAACTTGTTCACTTGACATCCCATTATTCATTGATTTGCTAGAGCGGGCACCAGTAATATTTCCATTTGACCCTATCATGTGCCAGTGTAGCCCAATGGCATCTGCTGGCTTCAGGAATATGAAGAGCCTCAAACCGTTCATTCAGGGTCTTGACAAGGAAGTCTGACCATCTTGTAGGTGGGCGGCCACGTGATCCTTTGACGTCCAGTGGGATCCAATCGGTAACGGCTCGTTCCAGTGCTCATCTCCAAATCGCCTTTACGTGTCCAGCCCATCTGATTTTCGATGCCTTGGCAAACGAGACAGCATCCCTGACTCTGGATTGTTGATAGAGGTCAGAATTCGGATTCCTTCTCTCACTTGCGTGAGGCATGATATTCCAAGCATAGCTCATTTGATTCCTCTTTGGGAGACCCAAATAGCGTTCTTATCCTGATTTCATAGGGTCCACGTCTCTGAGGAATATGTTAATGCAGGGAGAATGGTGGAGTCAAAGAGATGTGCCCGAGCCGGAGGTTCTTTGTCCATTTAGCTATTTCTTCGATGCTCTTGAAGGAATTCCATGCCACTTTCTTCCTTCTGTGCAGCTCAGGTTTTAGGTCATTCATCATGTTGACTTCTCGACCTAGGTATACATAACTGCTGCATTCAGAGATGTTTATTCTGTTGAGAATGAATGGGGCCTCTGGAACTAGTTCATTTTTCATGAACATTGTTTTGTTAAGATTCAGCTGTAGGTCTATCTTTCCACATTCTTGGTTGAAGTCAGCCAGCATTTGTGTTCTTATTATTTTTGTATATTTTATTTTGGTAAGACACATTTTATGTTCATACGAAATAACTGAATTTCAAAGAATTGTGTAATCACACTTTCTATGGATACTTATTTGTTCTTGCCAATATTGTTGTTGTAAATTATGACAAATAAGGCTTGCATAAATTTGTGCTATTCTCTTTGTATAGTACCATATGCAAATAGACATTTAATGCTGTTAATGCTATGATGATGAAGAAAAATGGCTGTGTGCTCTGTTGACTGAACAGCTGCCTAACAGTGAACTGAGATTTTCTGAATTAGAAGACTTGTTTAATTTCTACTTTATGCTTTTCTTGAAGATTGCAGTGTTTCTATCTACATTTCCAGTAAATTTATCCTAGACTCTCTTAGACTATCTATTTATAAAGCTCTTTTCCATCATTATCAATTAATATTTATTGGGTAGCTACTGAGTGCATAGTAATATTGTGTAAACAAAGACTTTATTTTGCTACAGATAGACTTATTCATTGACTTGTTACTGTTTTATTTTGATTAGAAAATATTAAAAAAAACTACCAAATCCCCAGGCATAAAATTACATCCTCTTATTCAGAACAATGAAAGGTGTTGTATATTTATAGGGCATTCTGCTCAAATACATATAAAACTTCAGAAACTCTAAATTAAATTTCCATAATTATCTGTGATCTTCTGTTTGTCAACATTTATAACTCTATGGTCTTACATTTAGAAAGTCAAATGAGGTATCATATTGCTCTAGGATTTCTAATAAAACTGGATTTCTTTCTGGAGAGGAAACTACTTTCATGAAAACAGACCCTCCACTAAGTGTATTTGCTCTTTGATTTTTTTAAGGAAATCCTGGAAAATACACTTGTTGGGTTCACATTTAACTTTACTTGCAAGATTTTTATTAAGTAAAAGATTGCATAAAAATATAATCCATTCCAGTAAAAGCAGTGGCATTTTAGGGAAAATACTCATTACTATTGTTGCTTTTGAATTAAAGAAGGCAAAAGACTTGTATGATATTTCAACCTACCAACATTTTAGGCAGCAATTAAGATTTTGTTTTGCAGGTTGACAAATCTAATATCATTTGAGGGATGAAATACTGTTGCTAACTAATGGAAATTTACTTTTGAGAGATTTTTATTGTAATTTTATTAGAATTTTGCTTATTTATTCATAACCTCTTACCTATGTAGTGTTCTGTGTGGTCTTAAGTAAAAAGGATATTAGGGGTGATTGAGCTCATGATTGTGAATAATTTTATTATTACAGAATCCTAGTGAAAAAGTCTATAAATATGGACATAGTGGAATCATTATTTATTAGGGAAAATAGTGCAGTAAGTGCCCATCACCCTAAAGGTCTACAGCAAAAATCCTTTATGAGCTCTTGTGGGTTCCTGAAATAATAAATACCTTATCACATGGTAAGAGAGCAAAAAAGATATCTAGGCTTTTGTTTTAAAGAAGTTTCAAATGTTAGGTATCATTTAAAATTTCAGGTACCACTTAAAGTCTATTATTACAATTTTCCTCAGAAATAATGCCAATTTAGCTATGGTAAATCTTACTTAACTACATGATACTTGCTGTTATTCTACACTTTTGAAAAATAGGGATGGTTGCTTCTTGTGACTGTATCTCTTCTATCTGATAAATGCAGTTAACTCAACTTTCTATTTAGTTTTTAGAGTTTCTTCCTTTTATATCTCAAAAACCTTTCTAGTGTCTTAATGATAATGATCAATATTGGATTCTCTTTGTACTTTTTGTAACAGTTCAAGTTTCACTTATTAAAGGCTCTTTTTTTGGTCTAATTGTAGATATAGGCACAAAATTTTCATTGCTTAGTTATGACTAAAAAAATAATTTTTTTGAGTAATATAAGTAGAATTCACCTAGCTATTTTGAGTTAGATATTGGTTCAGGGATTTAGAATATGATTGCATTGTTTTCTGACTTGAAAAGAAACTTAATTTTTTTGTTTTGGTTTGGTTTTTGTTGGCACAGATAATCTCCAATTGGATGAATTTAAAGGCTAACATTTTCCATGACTTTAGCTAGTTCTCATGTGGGAGGAATCTCTAACTTGATTTAAGAAAAAACAAAATTTAGAAAATCATGGAACCTGACAAATAAAGTCGATACTAATTTAAATGAGTAGTACTAGTTATATGTAGAAAGGCTTGCTATATTATATCGGTATATATATTCTTTCCCAAAATATGAATATTCTATTAATGGTTTCAGAGATTTCAAAAGGTGAAATTTGATAGCAGATACTGCATTTTTTTTTCAGATACTACATTTTTATCTTAAAAAATTTTAAGCAAGATAGTTCAGTGGGGTAAGTTGCTTCCCCCAGCATCTCCTATGGATAAGGCTGATCCTCGCCATCCCATGTGGTCCCCTGTGCCACTACCAGGAGTGATCCCTAAGCACAGAGCAGGAAGTAAGCCCTGTGCACTGCTGGGTGTAGCCAAAACAAATTGCAGTGAAGTAAAGGTCACATCATAATGTTACATACATTTTCAGTGACTACGAAATTCTCTCTCCCTCTCTCTCTCTGTCACCTCTGTCATTGACTGTCTGTCTTTCTGTCGGTCTGTCTGTCTGTTTCTGTCTGTCTGTCTGCCCCCCTTTCCTCCCCTGGTTACTTGTGGAACCATATGGGATACTGGGGATAGAACCTGTGTCAGCTGCATGCAAGGCAGAAATGCCCTATCCGCTATACTTTCTCTGCCCCTGAAGTGCTGTTTTGAAATATAGGTATCCTTAAAACTTAAACCTTTTTTAATATGTATAAATATAGATGATTTATAACTTATATTTATATGTGTTTTGAATGCATCACAATTTCTTATTATGATGCTCAAAATATTTTTCACTGACATATTTTGAACCTACATGAATAATTTTTTATAAAAATAAAGTGAGTCAAATGAGCTGTAAAGCTTGAAAACATAGAAGACCTTCATAATCATATTGCTAAATGAAAGAAGATACTATGAAAGGCTGCATACTGTATTATTTCAACTATGATTTTATTCTGGGAAAGGTAAAATTGGAACCAGTTTTTTAAAAAATCACTAGTTACCAGAAGCTGAATGGGAGGGGAGGAATGTGTAATTGGAATAAAAAGATTTTTCAGGGTAGTGAAAATAACGGTGTGATAGATTAAAATGATTGATACATTATCTGAACCATAAAGTGTACAATACCGTGGGTCAATCTTAGTGCAGACTCTGAAATCTGAGTGATTAAGATGGCTGATGTTGAATTAGTCGTAAAAGATGTAACTCTCTGTTGGGATGTTGAAAATAGGGAGAGTCTGCAACTATAGGGGCAGCTTAAAATAGGATTTCTCTGTACCATACTCTCAGGTTTTATGTGAACTTTAAACTTCTTTAATGAAAATATGAAACGTTTGAAAAATAAAATGTATATTGTAAGGAAGCTTTGGACATTGCTCAATGTCCAAAAGTGCTCACTTTGCAAAGTATGAAGCTGTGAGTTCAATCTTTGGGGCTGTCCACATGCACGAAGAGTGGTCATGGTGATTCTCCTATTTGATGCTGGCCAGGAGTGGCCCCCCCTAGACCTTACTGCAACAGCAAATGGATACAGGAAGGGCAAGGGTAAGTTAAAACAAAACAAAACAAAACACCTAATTCCCAGTGACATGACTTCTTTTATTGTTGTTACTGGAAAAAAAAACCTGACATGAATTATACTCATGTTACTGATTCTGATAAGAGCACAGCCTTGTTTTTATGTAGTCCTGTTGGTTTGCTGGTGAATCATCTACATGCTCTTGTTCTTGTGACCACAGGCATGTAATCGTAGCACTGCTGATTAATTAGGATGAGACAGGATAGCTTACGTTCATAAATTTTTTTCTGGAAAATGTAGTGAGTGGTGTGAGTTAGCATGTGATCTTTATTTCAGTCCACTCCATCTTTCCTACTCAAACTTGCTGAGCCATTTCAAGTAGACAAAGTTCTTTTAATTCCCTATTTGTTCTACATGTTTGAATTTATTGTTTTTTAGAGTTTCTGGATAAACAGGGCTGTTTTCAGAGATTGGTAAAGTGTCTACAAATATTTTTCCTTTTCTTTTTTCTCCTACTCGCTAAAAGAAATAACTGCTGGTTTCTTTATTTCTTTTTGAAATTACAACTGTAAAAATTCAAAGTTCTCTATTACTGTAGAACTACATCTGTACAATACGCAATATGTTCGTCTTTTTTAATGGAAATAGGCACACTTAAGGAAAAGAAGGAAAAATTGTTGTTATTAAAGATTTAAATAAGCCCCAGGGACCCTCTATTAAGGCTCAGTGTTGTTGCTGTGATCTTAAACATGTAAAAGACAATCTGAATGCTGGAGCAAGCACATGATAACTTTATAGCTAAACTGCTTTTAAAAAAATAAGCTTTAAAGGGCAAAATAACATAGTAATAGAAATTCATTGGCATGTGATTTTCTTTCTCTTTTTTATAGCTGCTTTTACTGGGTCAGTTTTAATTTAATTCTAAGTTTCTTGATCTAAGTCAAATGGAAAAGAAATCCTGCGCAGCCTTGCACATGCAGAAAAAGGGAGGAGACGAGTTAAAGATCTTTACTAAGGTTTAAAGAAATAACTTGCAATTTTGATTCATTAAGTTTTTCGATGATTCTTTTTTGATTATCTAAGTTTGAAATATGTTAATCAGTTTATTGTAAGGTCTTAAATATTAGCTTTCGTTTCTTTGGCTTTCGCTTTTTTTCAGTTACCATAGAAAATAGATTCAATATTCTGGACTAGAATGCTGCCTGCATCTTTACTTGTTACTGAATCATGGTGTATTGACTTCAAGCTCATAGCATTTGAAGCTGAAATGGCCAAAATGTGTTTCTTGCTTTACGTTCCTCACACCCCTCACTTTTCCTTCTTTGATGAAGAGAGTAGAATTTAAGTTCTCATTTGCTAGCTTTTGTAACATATATCTGTATAGGAAAGGAAGAAATCAAAAAAGGATGATAATTGCATATTATTTTATATACCATACAGAGATATAATAGACAATAAATTATTTTGAAAAAATGATATCATAAACAGCTGGTCACATGTTCAAAGTTGACTGTGAAAAAGGAGAATTTTATTATTTTTGGCAGCTGCAAGCACTAAAAAATTTTTTTTTTCTTATTCAGCTAACTTCAAAAAATGAAACGTGGATTTGAAAAGAAAATAGAGATGCCTTTCAGAAGAATGTATTTTTTTAATAGGCATAATTTTATGCACCAGAAAACACAATTTGATGAAAGTTAAGCTTATTGATTTTGACTCCTTTAGAACCAAGTGAAATGATTAATGTTTGTACTAATTATAAAGAAGATTTAATATTTGTTATTGTGAGAAAATAATTCTTTGTGCACTATCTTTAAGGATAACAGGTCATGATGAGTCCTTTTGGACAGGAAATGTATATGATTATGAATATAGGTGTTCAAAAAGTGAGAAATGGATTAGGGGGGAACTTGTTTTGGATGAACAGAAGGAGATTCAGAAGACTGGGGACAGGAGAGAGCTGCAGGTTGTAAAGAAAATAAACAATGGGGGTGAACAAGAAGTGCAGTAACAGGAAAGGGTTTCCAGTTGGTAGAATAGTACCAACTCGGAGAATAAGAGAAGAACTGTTGGGTGGAGTTTTTATTGTTTTGCTATATTCCCCCTTTTTTTTGGCCTGTATAAGTCTCATTTGGTAGATCTGATGTGAGTGAATCTGTTGGGAATTCCTTTTTATGTAAGTCCTTCCGTCCTTCCTTCCTTCCTTCCTTCCTTCCTTCCTTCCTTCCTTCCTTCCTTCCTTCCTTCCTTCCTTCCTTCCTTCCTTCCTTCCTTCCTTCCTTCCCTCCCTTCCTTCCTTCCTTCCTTCCTTCCTTCCTTCCTTCCTTCCTTCCTTCCGTCTGTCCTTCCTTCCTTCCGTCTGTCCTTCCTTCCGTCTGTCCTTCCTTCCGTCTGTCCTTCCTTCATTTTTTCTTGAATCATTCCGTGTGTTCCAAAACTGTTCACTTACGTTTCTTCTTTGATCTTACTGCTTTCACTTCCATTTTTTCTTTCCTTTGGCATTTGTCATTCCAATTGCAGTGTTCTGTGTTTTTTTTTTTTTATGTGTCTGTTTGGTTGGAACCATTCCTCTTGGAATCTATGTGCCTGTACTCTTCAACTGTGGAAAATTCTTATCTTTTTCACAGACTAGTTCTCTTTTGTTGATCTTATCTTCCTGTTTCTTAGCTTATTCTTATATTGTTGGCTTTTGAACTCATCCCTAATTTTCTTGTGTTTTCATTTCTTTTTTTTTTTTTGTGTCTGTTTTTCTGTAGTCTATTCCTCTTGTTATTTATTTTGCTTTTGGGTCACACTGTGGAAAATGCTCGGTTACTCTTGCTCTGCACTCAGGAATTACTCCTGGTGGGTGACTTATGGGCTTCCTGGATTTCTGCAGAGCCTGCCGGCGTGATGCTTATATTGTTCTCTTTTTGGGCTCATCGCCATAATTTCTTTTGTGTTATTCATTTCTTTGGAGACTCTCCCAACTTGTTTCCATTTCCATTTTCTTACTTCCTCTCCCATGCTTTCTTGTGCTTTATTGACTACCTGTACTAGTGTTTCTTTAAGTTCATAAGCATCTTTACACAGGCACTCTATGTTGTTTTCTAAGTGATTACAGAGCTACTTAGCACTGGTAGAGCTCTGAGCTATTATCTTCACTCACTGACCACAGGTGGGCTACTTTAGGGCTTCTCCATTGCATTTGCTGTGCTTTGAGTGTGAATTTTTGTGGATAACCCATGTGGGAGCTTTCTTAGGGTTTAGACTGAATGTTCCTCTTTTATTTCCCTTTACTCCTCTCCTATCAACTTTTGCTGTTTCTTATTTGTGGTTTTGAGGCTTGATATAGATTATGGAGCTGCTTTTAATGCCACTTGGCTGTGCCTCTCCTCTGTCTACAGTTTAAGGCTGTATACAATTTAACGCTGCATGAATTCTTTTGTTTCTTTCCTTTTTTGAACGCCTAATGTGTTGCTTTCTAAGTGAGCAATGCTCAGGGGTTTCTCCTGACTCTGCATTCAGGAATTACTCCTGGCGGTGCTCAGGGCTATCGCTCCAGCCCCTCATTGAACATCCTTATCATAGTGTCACTAATGAGACTGTGTGAGGATTTACTGGTGTTGTTTATGTATTTGGTGATGTTTTCTCTCATTGAGCTTGGTGAACTTTGTTTTGTTTTTCCCTTTGGTTTTCATGTTCTTGCTTTGCTGTGAGTGAGTGTTTGTAGTTAACCTTCCTGGAAGATGCTGAGGATTAATCTGTAGATTGCTCTGTCTTATCTGACTATTCTCATATGGGAAGAATAACTGTGAACAACATGTAATTTATTGAGTAGATTGCTGTAGTATGGGCCCTTAATATGGCACAGGTTGGTTGTGGAGTTTACTGGGCCCGATGGGTTTCTCTTCCCGTTTCAGAATGGTACAGTGATATCAGCTGGAGATAGGCCTCATTTGGGATGGTGGAACAACAAGGAGGAGGTCAAGCAAGACTGTATAATTTCTTACACCACCACTGCCTTTGTTTTGTTTTGTTGTTTGTTTTCTTCCTGGGAGGGGCACACTTGGCAGTGCTCAGGGCTTATTCCTGGCTCTGCAGTCAGAGCTCACTCCTGGAATGCTTGGGGCACCATTTGTGGTGCCCGAGATTGAATCTGGGTCAGGAGCATGCAAGGCAAGCACCTTACTCACTGTTATCACTCCAGCCCCACGTTGCCTTTGTGAGGGCTGTTTTGAGGGATAGGTGAACAAAGCTAGGAATAACATGAAGTCCTTGGTGGAAACTAGAGCTACCCCAAATTTGTGAGTTCAATGCAGGAAGTATAGGTATGTGCATTGTAAGGTGTGTGCATGACTGCGCAGTTCATATACACGTAACAGTGAATATGGCAGAATCAGGTATAGAGGTGGCCAGGACTCTGGTGGAAGGGAAGGGAGGGAATCCACTTCCACTTTTTAAAGGCCCTGGGGATATCAGCTGGGAGGTCATCCTCATCTGGAGAATGGGACAGGCAGAGGTGGCCTGAGTCTGACATTTTCTTGATTTTAATAAAAATCATGGTTATGTAAGATTAATTTTAGGAAAAGCTAGATGAAGGATAAAGGGAGACTCTGAACTCTATAACTGTCCTGTAAACCAAAAATTATTTCAAAATAAAAATTTAAATTCAATCTATTCAGGGACTGGAGAGATACCGCAGTTGACTGAGTACAGGGCTTAGATGCAGAAGGCCTGTGTTCAATTCCTGGCATCTCAATCCTCTCTATTCCTTCTGCCCCAAGCACTGCCAGAAGCAACTCTCAAGCACAGAGGTGGAAATGGCCCTTGTGTACTGCTGCTTTTATTTTTTAATCTTAATCTTATTATGCCTTTTAAATTTAATTGTTATTTTACTATTAGGAATAGAGAAGTATGATCGATGTGTGGAAGCCATGTTTATTTTATATAGTTATTTCAGTAGCCCTTAGCATAGTGCTTTGGCATATAATAAATGTACCTAATGTTTAATATGAAAACTAGTGAAACTGAACATGACTTGCATCAAAATAATTTTAATATATTTTGCTGTTTGTTAAAAATCGCTTTTTCTATTTAGCAATAGATCTTGGTGGAAAAGACTCTTGGCAGTTTGACTTTTCTCCGTTTGGATGGTCTCTACACAGGCACCTTTCTGTGTCTAAATGCTATGAATGTCAACTTAAAATAAACAGATAAATAAACACATTGGAATGTCTTTTGGTATTTTAAGAAGTTGTTTCAAATATAATTTTCCCTTTGATATTTATTTCTGTTTTATCATAGAAACAAATGAAACACTTTTGCATTTAAGTTTTGAAATTTTTCTTTCCTGAGTTGTTTTTTTCTATATTATTAGAGAGAGAAATATAGAGAAAGTAACATTTCCTTTATGTGGACTATGGTCTGAAGCATCAAATAGTTATATATTATGAATAAATATTTTTTATTAATAACAGATCTACCTGGTGAGAATTTTTTTTTCAGAATTTGAAGCAACTTATAGTAATCTTGTTTTTGATATGTCAAAATAGCTGAGCATATAATTTTCATATTCAATAGAAATATTTCTATTATTATTTCTATTATAAATAGTATTACCAATATTTTGAGATTTGTTTCAAGAAAACTATTATTGTTCTAAGTTCTTTAAATATATACCAAAAAGCTTAAAAGTTGGTGAAAAGAAGGGAAGCTAAGTGGAAATTAATTTTGAACATGAGGAAGTTGTTTTATTTGATTCTTTCAACAGTTTTTTAGAACTATAATAAATAATCAGGTTGTAATTCATTTATAGATTTGTACAACTCATAATCATCTCAACCACCTTTTCTTCATAAATCCTGGAAATATAGTTTAGTTTTATATGTATTTTGTAATAATAGATATTTCCCCTCATCTTTCATTCTAGGCATTGAAGAAACAAGAAGCTAGAGCAGAGGAGAATGAAGGAGTAATGAAAAATAAGTTACGACAAACTGAAACAGAGAAGAGTCAAGTAAGATTTTCAAAGTTATCTTTTGAAGGGTAATGCAGTTTGGAGCCAGTGCTCTTCGTGGCGTGCCCGAGATCAGTTAGAACACAGTGAAACCTTTATGTGTTCATGGGGACTCCCTTGGCTGAAGACTTTGCCACGCTCTGCTTCTTGCTTTTGGCTACTTTCCTTTTTTAAAGACGTGTTGTTAGCTACTTTGACACCTGGCCGCTTTCCTTTTCGACAGAGGAGTAAACGTTTGTTTCCTGCCCTTTCTGGGGAATATTGAAAGCTGGTCTTGCTGTTGAGTTAGGAAAGCCCCGCTGTTTTAAGGGTTTGGAGTAGATTTCTTTTCATTGTAGAAGATGGGTATAGTGCTAAAAAAAAATCGTCCATGCACATCTGTGAACTTACATAGCCTTTACGTTTTAGAGATTAAACAAGTATGACTAATATTCACATACGCTTAATTAAGGGTGAACCTAAGGTAATGGATAATAAAGTGAAAATTTGCTCTGATGTTCTTTATCACTGTTTCTGTCAGCCATAACCTTCTCTATTTTATTTAATCAATATGTCAAATTACATGGCGCAAAAGCCTTTATTGTGTGAAATCCGTTAGGCCATCAAATTTGCCCTTTGGGATTTGAGACCACTGATATTACCTAGAAATATGAATGATATGAACCTGGTTAGAATTTGAAGTAGTTTTGACAGGAGTGTGACTTCTTTATAGAAATAAAACAACAGGTTTATACTTTGGAATAGTTTCTATGATTCATTGTGATTGTTGCTCTGTGATTATTTTGAAATAGCTATGGTTCACAGGGCATTAAAAATAAAATATACAGAAAAGGTTCTTTAATCATCTTTCCTCAATGATAATTTTTTTAAAAATAATTTCTGTAGAATATTCAGACCAGGAAATTGACATACTTACAATTCACAGAACTTTTTTTTTTCAGATTTTATCAGCTTTATGTGCATACATTTGTATGTAGTATGTGTGTGTATATGTATACATATATGTAAAATTCTTCTGGTTTTATCTCCTGTAGAGTCATGTTACCATAACCTTGATAAAAATATAGAACTATTCCATCATTCTGAAGCTTCCTCATGCAATTCTGATAGCTACCATGTATATATTTTTAGAGGACTGATATGTAAGAAGTTTGTTCAGATGAAGTGATAGTATTGGATAACTAAAAATCTTAGCACTTAAAATCTTAATATAAAATTATGGTTTCAGATGCTAAGTTCCTCCCCTACTTGGGGACTTCCTTTTCTGTTTTCTTCTTCTTTCCAATAAACTTTTTACTTTTCAAAAAAATACGGTTTTGCATAAGCAATTTATATTTTTTTTTGGGTCACACCCGGCGACGCTCAGGGGTTACTCCTGACTCTGCACTCAGGAATTACTGCTGGCGGTGCTCGGGGACCATATGGGGATGCCGGGAATCGAACCACGGCTGGCACAGGCCGGCTGCGTGCAAGGCAAATGCCCTACCCTCTGCGCTTATCGCCCCAGTCCCTCGCATAAGCAATTTTGTGGCTACAGAACTCAGACTTGCCTTAGTATATATAAGCTGTGGATTTTTAACAAACCAGTTTCCATTCTATTTTTCAACTTGAAGTAAGCTAGGCACATTCAGACTCTGATGGGTACTCAGTCACCTAACTGAGATAAATATTCAGACTCGTGAATATTTATCTAATAGCAACATTCTCAAAGAAGTTTTAAATCCTTAGTCTGAACATACACAGTTGAAACATTTAGGAATACTAATTATGTTAGAAATACTAGAAATTGAGTTATTGGGTCACTGACGTTTTTATTGTAGATCAGTTCTATGACACAGCAAGTACTAATTTAAGGAAAAAATTGCTAGGGAACTTAGATTGAAATGCTTAAGGACTGAGAGAACCCTGGTTATTGTCTACTATAAAATTCTTAATTTAGAGTTGACATAAAGAAGACCTGAGATGAAGAGATTTAGCATTCACGGTTGAGATGGACTGACTTACTTGCAGACCCTCCTGAGTTCTGGTTTGCTTTATATTATGCAATTAACATTGTTTTAACGGAAAAATTCATATGTGTTTATAGCCTTTTATGTTAGCTATGAATGTCTTCTACGGATTTTCTACTTTTTTCCAGTTAAACTGTGGCAATAGAAATTTGGTGTCTTCTGCCCTATTACACAATTTTTTTTTTTTTTTTTAAAACTCTAGCTTGAACAGGAATTGGAGCTATCACGAAGGTTATTGAATCAGTCAGAAGGCAGCAGAGAGACACTTTTGCGACAAGTAAGTTTCTGCAAACTATGATGATCTACTTTCAAGTAAAATTATAATTGTATCTCATTGAATATGTTTGTGTTTGAAAAACAACCTGGGTTAAGAGTAATATTTTTCTAAAGTATGTGCATAGCACCCACTGGATCCCACAGGATATCAAAAGATCACGTGGCTGCCCACCTACAAGATGGTCAGACTTCTTCGCCAAGACCCTGAACGAACGGTTTGAGGCTCTTTGTATTCTTGAAGCAACCAGATGCCATTGGGCTACAGTGGCACGTGATAGGGTCAAATAGAAATATTACTGGCGCCCACTCGAGCAAATGGACTAATAACGGGATGTCAAGTGATCAAGTGATGTGCATAGCACACAGAAGCAAAACTTGAAATCCTTTTAGGAAGATTTAGAGAAAGAAGTGTACACAACAGCAGCCCACGCTCTTGTTGTGGCAGTGTATCTTGCTATTGATGCTTCAATGTAGGAAGCATTGTAGGAATACTACATATATACATATATATATGTATAGTATTTTGTGTTTTGGTTTCACCCAGCTGAGATCAGGGATTATTCCTGGCTCTGTGCTCAGGATGGATCACTCCTGTCAGGGCATGTGGGACCGTATGTGCTAGGGATCGAATCCAGATTACTTGCATGCAATTCACGCACTTACCTGTTGTACTATATCTCTGACCTTGGACTTATCTCTCTTAACTTACCAGTGTAAAAGTGAGACTGGTTTGTGTAAACTTTTCTAGGAACATAATTTTCAAGGATTCATTAGAAGATGAAGGAGGAGAATAAAGAAACAAAATAACTTCACGCATTACTTTGAGTCTCTCATTGTCTTATGTTCGTATTTTCCAGATGCTATCCCCATATAAACAAAGTTAAGGCTTAATTTTAAAGCTCAACATTCCACATCCCATTGACTCTTTTTTAAAACTTTATTTAAACACTGTGATTTGCAAAGTACAAAGTTTTCCACATACAGTTGTTAGAAAGATTCATCATTCAGCACCAATCCCACCACCAGTGTGCTTTCACTACCACCAAAGACCTCACTTCCCACCAACTCCCCATCCCCATGCCTGCTCCCTTAGCCAGCACTAATTATATTGACCATTACAGCCCATATATGGGAATGGTATTGATAAAGTCATGACTTTTTTTCTAGGTTGTTGAGTGCGAATCTGGCCAATTTCTGTTCTTGCATTCACTTTCTGAATTTCTAGAATGTAGTGGGTTTCTACTAGTCAACCCCAAACCCACAACCACTGCATCTATGGACAACACTTTTTCAAATTTTTTCTAAACCTCTGTTTGAGCCTGACCTAAGCATACACTGAATCTATAATGCTTGTTGGAGCTAATCCTCTAAATACAGTTGATGAATATATTCTTAGATGGAAGTCAATGGAGATTACTAATTCTCAGATGGATCCATTGTGCCATTTGAGCCCAAAGTATAAGAAATTATTAATATGGTCCCAGAGAACAGACATAGTGCCCACACACCTGTGATTGAATTAATTATACTTAATTCTATAAAATGCGATGGGATAGCTGGTACTTCAGCACACTAGGCTTTGAAATATCGAGCGGCTGCAAAGCGGCTGCACTCCACAGGGAGAGCCAGCAGCAGCTCTCCCGGGTGTCTGTGTCTCTGGATCCTGGTCTGCAGCACCAGAAGCAGTTTGTGAGTGGGCGCACTGGGCCTTCCAGAGGAGATAGAGGTGGGGGAAAGGGCCCCAGCTCCAGCTCCACAAAAGCCTGGCGAAGTTTAGCCACAGTGACCCACATACCTGGGCTTGAAATCGGCTTTTCTCTTAGGTGGGGCTCTGAATAGCTGTGGAGTCCGGACCTTGAACATGGCTGTGATTGTGGTGCATGAGGTTTTTCTGGCATCTGAGGCTCTACTGGGGCTGCGAACTGGGACCAAAACTTGCCCTCCCTCTCCTGGGTGCTTCATGATCAGCCTAGCACAGGGAGAGCCGGCAGCAGCTCTGCCATTTTTTCTGCACCTCTGGGTCATGGCCTACAGTGTGCACATCCCATTAGCTCTTAATGGGAGTTTGGTGCTTCTGATATTTAAAGATCAGTTGTTTATGCAGACATTTTACATACGTTGGATAAAAAGGGCATGTCTGTTTTAAGACAGCCACACTATTTGTGTTTAAATTTCACTTTTATATTCCTGTTTGAGGTGTGTGTTACATAACTCACTACATAATAATTGGCTAGGTAGGCAAAGATGTTTGGCATTGTATATGTTTAAAAGAAGAATTACCTTTTGGACAATTAGTGCTGATTGTTCAAGTATAGTGAAATATGGCACCTGTTTTACAAAACTTTTAAAGATATTTTTTGACTGTTTGGCAGCTAACGGTTATCTGAAATTAATGTTGGAAGAATTCATATTTGTTGGAAGCTTGTTTTTGCATGCCATTCTTTCTGACTTTTATTTTTTGGAACTGATTTTTCCATTTCTGATTTTACTTTTAGAAGCAAGATTTTTTTTTCTTTCTTTTTACTTTTGTTTTCATTTTCCCTTTTCTTTCCCTTTCTTTGTTTTGGGCCACACTCAGAAGTATTCAGGCCTTATTCCAGAAGTCACTGCTGGGACCATATGCACTGCCAGGAACTGAAGTAGGGTCAGCCTAATGCAAGGCAAGCACCTTACCCCTGTACAAGCTTTCGGACTCAAAGCAAGATATTTCTGTGTTTAGGTTGTCATGTGACTTTATTTGGACCTTTTTTTTATCAGTTTCAAATTACTTCTGGTAATTGAGAACATACCTGTGTGGTAAGCAATTTGCTAATTTTTAAAAAAGACAGATAAGAGAATCCCCTGGCCTTAAGGAGTTGATGGTTCATTCAATAATATAGGTTATATAGTTTTGAGCAGTATTTTGGAATAAAAATTTGCAAGATCTTGATCATTTCACTTGAATTCACCAACCAATAAACTGTGTTCACATGAGAGAAAGAAAGTGAAAAATACTAAAAACATAGCATTTAATTGGAGAGGGTTTGGGTGACTATTAGAGGAGTACACTGAATCAAACTAGTTTTCTTTTTAATATAAGTAAGTGCCACATTTTAATGTCATAGTTGACACTATGGCAAAGATACTATTGTGGAAGGAATGAGAATGGTAAGAAATGGAGCAAGGGACTCTCATGCTATGCTTGGCAAGCAAGGAGATTGATTTGGCTTTTAACTAATGTTTATATTAGCTCAGTAGAAGTGCTTGGGAAATAACACTGGGAAAATAATTTGTTATTTTCTTTCTTTCATAACTGAGAAAAGTCTCCTTTTTTGACAATATGTTTAGGTAGAAGAACTTCGTATGCAACTTATGAAAGCAGAAGGTGATCAAAAAGGGTTACAACCTCAAGCATCTCCGATTTCCAAGCAACCCTCAGACCATCAGGATGAACGTGGAGATGACTGGAGGTTTAGGAGAGGTATAACTGGTTTATAAATGTGTGGATGTTTGTGCACTTTAAAAAACTCTGTCTTTAGTATTGCTTTCCTTATGTTTCATGCCTATTTCTTATCTGTATCACTGTATCACTGTCTTCTCCCATTGTTCATCGATTTGCTCGAGTGGGCACTAGTAACATCTACATTAGTACTGTCACAAGCAAGTGTAACCCAAGGGCATCTACTTGTCCAGGGACAGGAGGAGCCCAAACCATTCCTCGGGTCATGGAACTGAGGTTCATAATTGTTACTAGTTTTTGGCATAACTGGTCATTAAAACACGGGTAGCTTGCCAGGCTTTGCCGTGTAGGTGGTATAGTCTCAGTAGAAGGCTCTCAACTTGAGCATTTACTGATGAAACTTAAAGGGGGAAGATCAGGTTTTCTCTTGGATGGAGCTCTGAAGAACTATGGAGTCTGGATGTTGAGAATGACTGACTGCGTGATGTGTGGTTTGCTCTGGCTTCTTGCTAGGCTTACTGATATCAGTTAAACCCTATCTAGAATTGTTTACTATGAATAATGTGAAAGAACTTGGGAAGAACCTTATGCTAAAATCAGCATCCTCTAAAAATATCACGCGACTGCATTGCGGCCGCACACCAAGGGACCTGTGGGTCTGGCGTGGGTGGGTCTCTCTGTTCCAGGGCAACTGGCATGGAGGCGGAGGGAAAGGGCAGGGGCCCAAAAACTCCACTCTGAGTCCGGCCAGCATGGTCTCTCCCCCGCTCATGAGAGCAAACCCTTGGAGCAATGTTGGACTCGGCCAGGGGTTGGCCGAGCTTATTACCTGGAGGTCAGCTCCATGGGTTGCTTCCACATGGGGCCGACCGAGCAGTGCAGCTGTGGGTCTGAAGTGGATGGGTCTGGATCTCTTCCGGGTTGGCAAATTAGCTGTGAGTCTGGTGTGGGTGGATCTCTCTCTTTCCGGGGCAACTGGCATGGAGGCGGAGGAAGGGCAGGGCCCAAAACTCCACTCCTTATAGCCCAGTGGTTACTTCCCTTAAGCATGGTCAGGATTTCTTATCTATTACAAGGTTTTTCAAAAGTTAGTTATATTTTATTTATCATTCAGCTTAGACTTAGTTTTTAAAAATTTTGTTTGCCACAATATCAAGTTGAACACAAAGATTTCCTATATATACTCTGTTCTTATGCAGAGTCTCTCCCATTAGTTTCCTCCATTTAGAGTGACATATTTGTTATAATGTGATGGGTACAGATCTGTACAGATACATCAGTGTATCACTGTATCACTGTCTTCCCATTCATCATCGATTTGCTCAAGCGGGCACCAGTAACATCTCCATATGTCCTGTCTCATGCAAGTAGAACCCAAGGGCAGCTGCTAGCTCCAGGAACATAAAGAACCTCAAACCATTCCATCCGGTCATGGGAATGAGGTCTATAATTGTTATTGGTGTTTGGCATATCAAATATGACACAGGTAGCTTGCCAGGCTCTGCTGTGTGGGTAGCATACTCTTGTAGTCATCTCAAAATCCAGCATTTATTGATGAACCGCTTGCAGCGAGCTATATTATGCTGGTCTGCTGGGTGAGTTCTGACAAGGGGGAAGTCCGAATGTGGAAAATGGAGGCCCTCATGGAGTGGGGTTCGTCCTGGCTTGTTGTGAGGCTCTGCTGGGGTGGCAGGCCAGGGCTAGAACCTGCCATCCCCTCCCGGCGCCTCATGAGCGCTGGGCACAGGGAGAGCCGCAGATACATCATTCTTATATAAAGTCCAGATTTTACACTGATATGATTCTTGGTGTAATGTATTCATAGAATTAAAAAAATATCCAGTTTTTTTTGTATCTAAGTCAGTGCCTTACAAATTCTGTGTGCTTCTTGTTTATCACTTCCCTCCGTTTAGCAACCACTTTTTTTTTTTTACTGTCTTCTAAGTTCTTCCCTTTAGACTTATATGGTTGGAATAGCAGAGTATACATCATTTTCAGAATGGAATTTGTTTTTCTCTTAGTAATAGTGCCTTTAAGAGTGTTTTAGATCTTTTCTAAAACTCACCATTGAACATACAAAAAGAGACTTACGTTATAAACTCTAAATATCTGCAGGGCTAGCCACAATGTGTAAAAGAAGAGGGAGAGAGATGCAGAGACAGAGAGAGAGAGACAGAGGATAAAGAGGAAATGGGGGCGCCTCTATTGAGGCAGCTTGGGGTTGACGGGAGGATGGGGTACATTGGTGGTGGAAATGGGGCACTGGTGGAGGGATGGGTGCTGGAATACTGTATTACCAAGATGATTACCAATTATGAACACCTTTGTAATTGTATGCCTCACGGTGGTATAGTAAAAAATTTTTAAAAAAAAACTGGAAAAAAGGTGTTTTAGGTCTTTCTATAAAGTAGCACTTAACAAAGATTTAAAGCGTTGAATATATTCTGGAGATGTACCATATATTGTACACCTATGTATCACTTTTGGTTGCTTCCAAGTTTTAAGCAGTTATGAATAAAGATGAGTAAAGTAAAGTTTGATCCCTCACACAGTATGGCTTCCCCAAGCGCTCCCAAGTGTGGCTCTGGTCACTTCCCAGCACTGCTCAGCACCTTGCCCGAAAGCACTAGTCCCATAGAATCAGTCAGAGTATCACTGGGATCCCGGGACCTTGAGCTCTACTATAGAGCTTCTTCCCTCAGTATTCCAAACTGTCTTCCACAGTGACTGTATAATTTATATCTGCAAATTTAATTTTTTTCTGTGCTTGATGTTTTTTTTTTTTAACATTTTATTATACCACCG